>NJEV01000476.1:0-18556 GCA_002591385.1 Cordyceps sp. RAO-2017
AAAAAAAAGAGAAGAAGAAAAATCGCGTCGTCGTTGGGAGGGAAACCAGGACGGCAGATGCTCGTCGCCTGCCTCCTGCAATCACGGCCAGTGCGTGCGCGGCTGCAGGCGGAGGCGGGAGGCCGAGCGTCTGCCGACTGTCGTGGCGCAGGGGGGGGAGGGGCGCTAAATTAACGAGCACATATGCTGTACCTCACTGTCACTGTCACTATTTTGTGCCGATTTTTATCTTCTTGCCAGTCTTGTTGCTTCTCGCCATCGTCTTCTTCTGTCTCCCCGTTGGCTTCTTTGTCTCGCTCCTTTCCTCTTGCTTCTCGCCCTTGTCTCTTCCACCGTGCCGTCTTGCCCGTTCTCTTCACGCTGTGCCCGCTTCACTCTCTCTCGCCAGCCTCATCGTCAAGAATCCATAGTAATATCAACGAAACGCTGTACCTGCGCCGTCCTCCCCACACCAACCACCGCTTAGACGGCGCCAGTGGCCAGAGCCGAGACATGCGGCAGCTGTCATGGGCCGGGGCCGGCACATGCTCGACGCACCAATCAACCTAACCCAGTCTCCTTGAACAAGGTACAACTAGGCTTCAAGGCTCAGACGTAAGCATGCCGTGCGCCCGGCTTCCTGTTCCTGTCCCGTCGGCTCCGGCTCCGACTCCCGGGGCGGCGCATCATCGCCAACGCCTCCTTTCGTATTGTGCGCCCTGTCCATCCTCTCGTTGGTCCTGTCTATTAGTACCTACCTCGGTAGTGTCTCTCCTACTCCGCACCAGTAATCCTCTCGCCTACCCGTCGGCTCTATCCGCCCATTACTTTAGTATCCCCTCCCCTCTCGCTCACTCTCTCCATCGCCCAACCCCCTTTTCCGCGGAGCAGAAAGGGCCAGGGGATCAAGGCTGCTGAAATGATGTAGAGCCGTGCACCACGGTCGCCCGTTCCTCTCCCTGCCAACTCTCGCCATCATCCATCCGCAAGCAAGCCAAACGCGGACGTCCCAAGCAGCCAAGACAAGGCTCCCCCATCCTTGCCCCCATGTCCGTCCACTTCCTTCGTCCGTCCACTGCCCTGTCCGTCCACTTCCTCTGTCACTTCACTCCCTCTGTCCGTCTGCCACCAGAAAAGACCGGTGATTGTGTGCTGTAATGAAAGCACCACACGTGCCCGTTAGAAAAGCAAGCACCGGCGACCAACCGGAGAACCAGCTGGACCAGACGGGGGCGCAGCGGCGCATCGCAGCCTCCCATCGAGGCGCCCACGAGGCGCTCCGACAACGGCCGTGCAGAGCCGCCGCTCGTCATTCTCCTCTCTCCATCATCCCCTGTCACTCTCCCCTCTTTCTGTGTCATCCCCTGTCACTCTCCTCTCTCTCTCTGTCATCCCCCGTCACTCTCCTCTCTCTGGCTCTCATCCCCTGTCATATTCCTCTCTTTCTCTCTCGCGTCCCCCGTCACTCTCCTCTCACCAAACGCCAACCGGGACCCGGCGGCAAAGCAGAGAGCAATGAGCCGGCCCCCCTTTAGCAATGGCACAGAGCCCGCGAAAGGATGCGTTCGACGGCCGAAAACTCGGCCTGCGCCACCTCGGCCAGCGTCATCCGGTCAAAGAGCGGCCCGAAGGTGTGGCCCAGCTCGGCCCAGAAGTACCCCCAGTAACTGTCCGTCTGCTGGGCCTTCTCCTGGAGCTGCGTCCGGGCTGCGTGCGGGTGGCTCATCATGTCGCGGTGCGTCTGCTCGCGAATCGCGGCAATGTACCACTAGCGAGCCATGTCAGCCTCCCATCAACTGCTCTTTCTTCCCCTCCCCCCCTTCTCTCATCTGTCAAGCAAAGACGAAGACAACGGCATCGCCAAGCAGGGGTGTCAGTCAGGACGGGGAGGACGAGCTTACCTCGATCAAATCGAGAGGCGCGCCGGGCTTGGGAGCCAGCGAGTACTGGTGCAACCAGGCGTGGGCGTAGCGCGGCTGGCCGTAGAAGCGCTGCTCCGCCTCCGGCACGTGCAGCATCCACGACAGGTTGTCCTTCATCAGCGGCGTGAAGCCCGGGCAGGCCAGCGCCGCCTTGAGCAGGCGCCCCTGCAGCTGCCGGTTCATGTTGACCGGGTCGCTTCTGCGGTTGATCTTGTCCGTCAGCACCTGAAGCAGTCGCTCCGTCGCAATGTACATGGCGTGCCGCTGGCTGATGGTGATGCGCTCCGTCGCGTACCACGGGAACTTCTTGATCGTGCTGATCAGGCACTCGTACGGACGCTGGGGGCAGTCCTTGGAATACGGCGACTGTTTTGGCCACATTGCCATCAGTAAAGACACTCAGACACCTCTCAAAGAAAGAAGTAAGTGGATAAAAAAATGAAAGACTCACTCGGTGAGGCACCTCGACGTGCTTGATGAGCATCACCATCTCCTCCTCCGAGATGAAGCCGCGGAAGTTCTCCCACGCAAACTGCTCGTCGAACGGCTTGAAGTTGGGCGTCACCCCGACCCAGATCAGGCCGCGCGCGAGCGGGAACAGGTCCCTCATCAGGTTCGCCTGGCTCGACAGCTCGACCTCGATCGGCCGGTCGCCGAGACGGGGCACGCGCCCGCCCTGCTGGAGATGCTGGTGCCAGTCGACGGCCTTCATCGCCTCGTCCAGGCTGACAAACTCGACGTACGCGTCCATGGTCTTGCTGGTAACCCGCTCCATGATAATGTGCACCGGCTCCTCCGAGTCCTTCAGGATCTTCGAGCTGCGGCCGAGGAAGGCGACCACCTCCGCGCGCCGGGTGGCGAACGGTATCTAAAGCACAGGGTATAGATCCGTCAGCCTTCAGTCGTCCTGTTTTGCCTTAACAAAAACCGGAGGGGAGAGGCGGGCTTACGTTTCTCAGCTTGACGACGCCGCGGTTGACGGCCTGTGCCGTGCGCGGAGCCTCGACGAACGGGAAGTTGCTCGGGTCCAGCGCCGCGGCCAAGTCAGGGAGGCCGGTCGGTGTGTTGAGCAGGCCGCTCAGCTCCGCCGAACGGCCCTCAGAATCCTCGGCGGCTGGCACCACCACGGCTGCTGGGGCCGGCACGGGCATCATGTCTGTTTTGAAATAGCCATGCGGCACCGGGTGTTGCTGCTGCTGCAGCTGACTGCCCGGCACGGCTGGGGCCTGGTCCGGCGCCACATCCCGCTGCTCCTCGCCGCTGATGATGCCTGCCGGGTCGAACTTGGGCGGCGGAGCACCGACGCCGCCGGCCTGCAGGCCCGACGGTCGCGGCGCATAACTGCGAGGCTCCGTCAGGTTGTACGAGAGGGAGCTGGCCGGGCTGAAGGAGAAGCCGTTCGCGCGCCCGCCGTCGCGCCGCTGGGACGAGGCCGGGCTGTCCAGGCCGAGAACGGTGCCGCACGACTGGCTCTGGGGTAGCAGCGCCGTGGCGCCGACGGCGAAGCCGGCCGCGGCCGGCCCGCCGCCGCCACTCACCGAGTCTCCCTGCGCTGCCGCCCTCCCGATCGGATGGTAGAAACGATGAAAGACAGTCTCACCCTGCCTGTTGCCGTTAACCCCCGAGCTGCCCTGAGCGGCTTTCGTGCCTGGAGTGTCTGCCTAAGACGACTCAGGCTTCCAGCCGTTTTTCTCGCTGCTGCGGAGAGTCTGGTCCAAGAGCTGGAAGGTCATAGGGTCGAAGAATGCTTTCTTCGTTGCCGGTGTCGTTTCCTTCGAGGCCGTTAGTGTCTTCTTCTCGACGCCGGCCCCCGCGTCCGGGCTCTGCTGTTGTTGCCCAACGCCCGCACTGTAGCCGCGTCCTCGCTGAGACGCCCTTAAAATGTCGGCATTGGCGGGGCGAGATTCTGCATCATCCGGCTGGAGACGCTGACCACTGTTCTCGCTCGGATTAGGCACATCCATATCCTTGAGTCTGCCATGTCTATAGGCCATGGTCTCGAACCTAAAGAAGCCGGGTTAGTCGCGCTTTGGGACGGCCAAAAACCTGAGCGTTTGGGAGGGCAGGGCACTTTGGAGGGGATATAGTCTTGCATGGGGGCAAACAGGGTCAAATGAGAGGAGTTTTCATGCAAGAAAACAGCCAATCAAGATATGAAGTAATCTGGCACAAGGTAAGGAAAGAACGTGGCTGCTAACGTACCTTTTGCTTTATGATCCGATTCACAGCGAGCAATGAATCCTGCAAACGCGTAAAGCTTGCCGGGAAACGGGGGAGAAATCCGAGAGCAAAATCGAGCAACGAGAGCCGCCAAAAGCGCGTCGAAAAAGCGAGCCCGAAAAGTTGCGCGATTCTTGACTGGCACAGCCTCAGTCAGGATAGTGTCTCGGGAGCAGAGAAAAACAAAACAGAGTGGTTGCCCGCAAGGGTTGTGGCCCTCAAGTTGATTCCTCAGGTATCAAGAATCGGATAGGGTTGCCGAGCGACCAGAAAGTGTTATGTGTGCTGTCTCCTTGAACAGCTTTGCGGTTGCCCCGGCTGATTATTCCAGGCGTATGAGTGGTCAACTCGATGCTGCTGTTGAAAACATGAACCGGACGCGCACGAGCTGGTCAGCTACCTACGCGGCGGCGGCGAGAGAGGCCATCTGTGATGGGAACGCGAGTTTGGAGTTTCGTCGGACAGTAAGACCTTTCAGCTGGTTATTTCCTCTTGTGTTGGGGCGAAGTCAACAAAGACGGGACGAAAGGCCGGCCACGGGAGTTGAGGAGCACACACCGCTCGAAATAAGAGGTGCGCGAGGAGATTTATTATAAAGGGTTGGCAAGTATTTCCGCGTGCAGCTGTTAACCGAGTTTGCTTGCCAGCTGCAGGGGCAGATGGCCTCTGTGATCTTGAGTGAGAGTTATTAGATCCCGCAACTTGTGATGGCGTGCATGGTCTTCTAAATGGTGCTTGGCTGTTGTGCAGTTTTCGTTCGACTTCGCTCACGCCTACTCTTTCCATTTCTTCGTCAACGGTAGCTCCGTCCAAAGATGACTGGCCCGTGAGAGGAGATAATTCTCCCGCCTACGGACCTTTTCAACAGCATTCGATGTGTCAAGCTCGCTGAGGCCTTGCAACTGGAGGGGTTACGCAACATCGAGGAACGCTACCCACCATGTCTCATCAACGAACGCCCTTGATGAGCAGTCGTTGTCTCAGAGAAGCCTGGCAGAGTTGATCATCATCCTGTCAAATCTAAAGCACACGAGGGTGGACGAGGAGCACCACATGCTCGATATGAACAACAGAAAATTCCGATAGGTCATATTTCGGCTACTGTATCCATGGCATAGAATCTATTTTGTGGTAGAATCGTCTGGTTTTTCGAGCAAGAGCGTCCTTGGATGCGGGGCGCGACTCGACAATAGTTCATGTACACAGCGCGCATGATCGCGTCCCAACTCTTCACGCCAATGATATCGCATCGCCCGGCTCAGTCAAACTATAGTCACGGCATGTTAGCTTCTTGCATCGGTACCAAATTCGTAATACAATGGGATTGGAATGGGCGAACCGGTGTCAGAAAAGATTCGGCCACGAATCTCGCTCTTGAGTTCAGCTGCTGCTTGTCAGTGCTCCGATGACCTGGCAAGGTTGAGAATGACGTACGAAGAGTTTCATTTCGGAGATTTCCTTGTCGACGTCTTCCATGAATTGGATGATGAAGTCGACGAGCTTATGCTTGAGCATTTCATCGGTGTGGAAATTGGTTATTAAGAAGGAAATGTCATAGCCCTGGAAGCAGTCAGCCTCGTGTCCTGTCTCCGAGGTCACGGGGAAGGAGGGGCCCCGTTCGACCTTGATCGGCTTCCGCCGCAGGATGAAGAAGGATTCGGCTCGTTGTTTCAGGAAGCGGGTGAATTTGTGGACAAGTATGTGCTCGATCTCGTCGGCCTGCTTGATCTTGATGCTGATGCGGATCGAGTTGATGCTGGGCTCGATCAGGACGCGCTCGTTCTCGTTACGCGCGACGGTCAGGGGCGTCAGGAGGACTTCGGGTGACGTCTGGGCCTCGATCTCGGGCACGTTGTGTCGCTCGGCCGTCTGCGAGGCGAAGTTGGACAGAGTAAGGGCGGCCGTCAGGCTGCTTCGGACGCACTGCAGGTACGGCCGCAGTGATTGAGACTGTCGCGGCTGAGTCAGAACGGCCGCGCAGTGACTCGAGACCTGCGGCGAGGTGAGGAGACTCACCATGGCTTCTGCAGCTGAGGTGCCGAGGCTGGCGGCGGAGAGAGAGGACTCAGAGGAGCTATAGGCTAGAGCCGAGATGGCGGTTGATGCCGTCCGCCGAAGGAGTCGAGGCCTCGAGGAGCTACGTCTCGGCGGGGGGTCTCGACGTGACGTTGCCAGGTGGGGCAGCCTAGCCGTAACGAAAGGTCCACGGGTGGACGATGGGGCTCAAGGTCACGTGGCTTGTGTCGCTCGTTGCTCACATCATCTTCACTAGACAGCCAGTCGTCGAAGAAAGCACTCGTCATCACGGCGCCAGCAATGGCTCAGGAGGGGAGCAACCACATGCTGCACTGGCTCGAGGGCGGTTTGAGGCGTCGAAAGCGGGAAAGAAAAGTTGTGCGCCTGCCACGCCTCTCGGGACCGAATTCCATCGAAACCTTGCTTGGACCGTTGACAGGGCCCAGGGCTTGGACATCCCAAGACAAGGCGAGTCGACGGCGGCGATCCAGACACTCTTCAGCAGGCACTGGAGACCACAGTCGTTTCTCCTTCTCTCCCCCGCCCAGAAATGATGAAAAATGACAGCACGGAGCGCGGGCCTACCCGCTGTGAAAAAGTCCCTCCTTTGAGAAGCCCCTTGGTCCCCTGCCAGGGAAACGAGCCGTGCTAAGCCACATATGTATGAGGCTTGCGCCCGCCACATCTCGGCTTAGCCACAGGGTGTAGCCAAAACCTACAGTCAGGTAGTCACGCCCAGGTAGCCGGCGAGGTGACGCAGCTAGCTTCTAGGTGGCTTTCTTCCGCCATCCTCGGTCGCCTCCGTCCCTCCATTTATTCTGTCGCCATCATCCAGCGCCCGCTCTTGATTTCTTTTCCTGCTCTTCACCCTCGACTCGTCTCCGATTCCAGCTGGACCGACCGGCAGCACTCAGGGCTCGCCAGGCCATTTGCTCCATCACGAGCCTTCACGCAGCCATCGATCGACTCCCATCATGGCGTCGCCAGTAGGTTCGTCGATTTGTCCCTCCTCTCTCCGTCTGCCGCCCAGCCATCGCGCGCCAAGCAGCAGTCCTGACGAGAAAATGCCCCCAGTTATCGTTAAACACAAAGGCCAAAAGTACGAGGTCGAGGTCGATCCAAGCTCGACAGGCGAGGATTTCAAATTGCAGCTGTTCAGCCTGACCAACGTCGAGCCAGACCAGCAAAAAATCATCATCAAGGGCAAGCAGCTCAAGAATGACGCCGACATGGGAAAGCTCGATCTCAAGCCCGGCCAGTCTATCCTCATGCTGGGCTCCCCGGGCGACGGCAACGCAGAGCTGCTCCGCCCCAAAGAGCCCATCAAGTTCGTCGAGGACATGACAGAGGCGGAACAGGCCCAGCAGATCGGCGCGACCCCGGCCGGCCTCGTCAACCTCGGCAACACCTGCTACCTCAACTCGACGCTTCAGACCTTGCGCTCCATCCCTGAGCTGCAAACAGCCCTCACCAAGTACTCGCCCAACCCAAACGACGCGTCCGGCATCCAGGGCCGCGGCGGGCAGATGGACCTGGCCGCCCAGCTGTCTATCCTGTACGATAAGATGGGCCAGACGCAGGAGGCATGTCCACCCATGAGCTTCCTCATGACTCTCCGCGCCGTCTTCCCCCAGTTCGCGGAAAAGGCAAAGTCCAATAACGGCTACGCTCAGCAAGACGCTGAGGAGGCCTGGACTCAGATCGTGCAGCAGCTGAGCCAAAAAGTCAGGGTCAAGGGCTCTGAAGGCGGTCCCGAGATTTCCTTCATCGACAAGTACATGTCTGGCGAGTTTTCTTCCACCATGACATGCGACGAGGCCGAGGCCCGCGACGGCGGCGAGAAGGCCATCGTCTCCACCGACCGGTTCTACAAGCTCAACTGCCACATCGACGGCGCGACCAATCACTTGAGGGACGGCATGCTGGCCGCGCTGAGCGAGAAGCTGGAGAAGAAATCGGAGGCGCTGGGACGCGACGCCATCTACACCAAAAAGTCCAAGATCTCGCGGGCTCCCAAGTACCTCACTGTCCACTTCGTGCGCTTTTTCTGGAAGCGAGAGACGCAGAAGAAGGCCAAAATCATGCGCAAGGTGGTCTTCCCGCAGGAGCTGGACATTGTCGAGTTCTGCTCGGACGAGCTCAAGAAGGCCTTCGTACCCGTTCGCGACAAGGTGCGCGAGATCAAGAAGGACGAGGAAGACATCGAGCGCGCCCGCAAGCGCCGCAAGAGGACGCACGAGCAGCAAATGGCCGATACGCCGGGCGGGGCGGGCTTGCCGTCGGATAAGGAGAAGAAGGCGGGTAAGGACAAGTCGGCCGACGGCGACACGGTCATGGGCGAGACGTTCAAGACGGACGCCGAGATCGACGCGGAGAAGGACGCGGCCCTGCTGGCGGCCAAGAAGGAGCTCGGGGCCCTGATCGACCCGGGCCTGCGCAGCGACGACGGCGCCAACCAGTCCGGCCTGTACGAGCTGCGCGGCGTCGTGACGCACCAGGGAGCCAGCGCTGACAGCGGGCACTACACGGCCTACGTCAAGAAGTCGGCGCCCGTCGACCCCAAGACGGGCAAGAAGGGCGAGGAGGACGGCAAGTGGTGGTGGTTCAACGACGAGAAGGTGTCGGAGGTGACGGTCGACAAGGTCGAGGCCCTGGCCGGCGGCGGCGAGTCGCACTCGGCGCTCATCCTGCTCTACAAGGCCATCCCGCTCCCCACGGCGGAGGGCACCATGGAGTGAGAGCGAGTGGGCGGGACACGGCGGCGTTGCATCCCCCGGCGTCTGGCGAGGAGGTTATAGACAAATGGGCCGGAGATGCGGTTCGGAGGGAGTGCGAGGGACGTGATGGGCATCATTACAGACCTACAGACCTGCAGGAGACGGCGGCATATGGGTAGTCAGGACGAGAGAGATTAAGATAGTTTGGTGCTGTCGCGCCCACCGGGGTATCATTTGAGGTCCAAAACGCCGCGAGCCCATGCTGTGCAGATGGCCTTGTCCGCCTTGACGACGGCCAGTGCTGGGGAGGAAGAGAGGTGTTGCAGTCAACCCCGGCCGGTTCAGAGCCGTATTATTTTGTCCGTCTCTTTCCCAGGCCCAAGACGTGTCGTCTTCCTTTTTCTGCCTCTCCCGTTTTCCGCCTTGCCTTGCAGACCATCATCACTTGCCTTCCTTGTCCTTTTTGGCTTCGCGCTCTCGCATTTCCCGGTGACACACGTCCACCTTTCTGTCCCAGACAGCCTTTTGCTGGAGTAAGCGCTTCTTCTGAGCCTCGAGTATGGCAATCTGGTCTGCGCGAGGCGTCTCTCGAAACTCCTGTATTGCCTATGCGGCCACGGCTTCGGTCAGCATGACGAGTCTACCGAGAAGAGAGTCGAATTGCAGGCCCGCAGCTTGGAGAGAACAGCAGGCTGACCTTGGACTTTTGCCTGTCGGACTTAAACTCGGCACCGGTGAGGAGGCCGACGAAGACGACGGCGGTGCAGGCGACGGCCCAGACGCCAGTTTTGATTTTCTCCTGCCTCGTCCACGCCTGCGCCATAGTAGGAAGATTTAAGTTTGTAGCAGAGGGAAAAAAAAAATGAAGAGCGCAAGGTGGCGCGGCCGAGGCGGAGGGGGTAAAAGTTGGTTGGCGTAGGAGGCCAGCCCTGCGCACGACGTCACCAGAACTCGCGCCAGATCTTGTCGGCGAGCTCGCGGCGCTGTTCGGTCGTCATGCCCCGGAGGCAGGCGAGGGATGGCGACGACGACAGGCGGGCGGGTCGCGGGCGGGTCGTCGACGACGGCAGCAGGGTGACGAGGCTGGCGGAGCGGCCGTGGTGGGGTGAGGCTGCAGACGGCGGCGACGACGATGACGACGACAAGAAAGCGGACGAGGCGGTGGCGGGAGGGGCAGAGTCTCGCGGATGAAGAGGGCGACGATGCGGGAACGTGTTGCGTCGCGGGAGAGGCTGCGGCGGTGCTGCAGCGAAGGTGGACGAGGAGCAGGAGGAGGAGGCGGCCGAGGGCGGGCGCGAGCGGTGGTGCCAGACCCCAAAGGTGGTCAGCTCGACGTCGTGGCGGTAGCAGTCGCTCTTGAAGCCGTCGTCATCGTCGTCGTCGAGGAAGTCATCCAAGTCGCGCAGACGGTCGGCCGGCAACGTCGCCGAGGAACCGCCGGCGCGGGCCGACGAGGTGCCGATTATTAGTAAGCGCTGGGCGGCGGCCATTCGACCTCGACGGCGAAGACGAAAAAATGAGGTCGGTGACGATGACCAGCTGCCGCTGAAGGAGGAAAACCCCAACGGGTGAAGGCCGTCTGCGAGACGCACGGGAGAGGTAAGGCGACAGTGGGAAAAAAAACAGTCGAGGAGGCTGGAGGAAGAAGATGGCCTTCCTTTCTGTTGCTCGGACAAAGGAATTCGACAGAACGGTTCGTCGCGGCAGCCGCCACTCCGGTCGAGGAAATTCAAGAATGAAAGGAGAGATCAGTCGTATTGTCGACAGAAGAGCTATTCAGCAACGGCGAAGCGTATCCTCGCCGCCCTTATCTATAATAGCCTTTGCGCTCCGGGCGCTCTCCTCGCCCGCCACAACCCTCTCGGCCATCCGCCCACTTTGGCTTCACGGGCGGCCAGCGACGTCACAAAGCCACAGGGTAGCGTGAAACAGAGGCAGTCTTGGGGATGCGCCCGATCCCTGCCGCGCGCTCTGTCAATCGCCAGCGCGCCTGGGGCCTCGGCGGTTCGTGGGGGACGCTCCATCGGTTTCCCTCTGTTTCTACTGCCCTCTCTTCGTCGGGGGGGCCGACCTGGTGATGGTTGATGGCACAGGGGATGTCGGGGCTCGGGCTTTAGGCCTGCTTCATGGTTCGACATCCGGAGTATCTCTTCCTCGTTCGCTGCCGTGCCCCTCCCCCCCCCTTTTTTTTTTCCCCTTTTGTTCCTCGACGTGTCCCGAGTCAGAGTGGGTGGCGGAGGAGGTGAAGATGAAGTAACATAGGTGGGAGAACACGAGTCTTGCTCCTCCAGACGGACCAGACACTGGGCTCGCTCCAGACGCGGGGACGGGACGGGATTGGAGGGGAGGAGAGAGAGAAGGTCTCGAGGCTCGGCCCCTGAAACGCACGAGACGGCCGCCTCAAACACTGCTGGCCGACGCAACGGACCCGCCGCCGCAGCCGAATCGGTTTTTGCGCCCTTGCGGAGAGGCTTGTCGCCTTCGGAACGCCAGCCTCTGCCGATTCGGCGCCACGGACACGCCGTAGCGAGCACACACGCTGTAGGGGGACGGTCGAGACTCAGGGGGGGGGGGGAGGAAGGGGGGAGTTTTCTGGCAAAGGGGGACTGGATAATCGGCACCGGCTTCTCGGCCAGCGAGAGCTTCTTCTTTCCTACCGTTCCCAAGGTGCGACCGTCGTCGTACAGGAGAGAGAGAGAGAGAGAGAGAGGCCTGCCGATGGCTTGTGTGCGGACAGACTAGAGAAAGAGGAAAAGGGGGCAGGCGGCTTAAAGAGGAGGGCTTATCCCGCAGCCCTCGCCATGCAGACGACTCGGTGCGCCCTGCGCCAAGAAACAGCGACTCGTGATGCGCCCGTCGCCAAGTCCCCGGAGACGGACCAGAAAATCATACGTCCCGGCCCCGAGCCGCGGTCGGGAGCGCTGCGATGGGCAGCGGGTAGATCCGGTCCTGCGCCCCCCCTTTCCCCTCTTCCTCCCCTCTCCCCGCCCGGGACGCGCACCCGCCCGCACACACACCGCGCCGGGCTCCGTCCGTCCTCCGTCATGGCTTGCCGGCGCGCCGGGCCGGCGCTGGCTGGCTGGCTCCCCGTCGCTCCCCCGGACCGTTGGACAAATTGTGAGCAGGAAAAAGCAAATAAGATGAAAAGAAGACGGAAAGAGACGAGGCCGGCCGAGCATCCGCAGTCAGCCCCACCAGCGGCGCCGAACGTTCCGGCCCCGACCTCAACCGTCCCTGCCGTCTCTCTCTCTCTCTCTCGTTCTCTCTTCCTCTCCCCAGCGCCTTCGTCAACGTTTTCTCCAGTGCTTCACAATCTCTCGGCTGCGCAGTCGCTCTACTCTCTCTTTCTCTGGCTTCGTCTGGCTTGTCGTCTCGGTCGATTCGCAGAGGCTACGATTCCTTGCCCCGCTTGCGGCCACCGACCCCCGGCGCCGGAAACGGCACGCCGTCCGCACCAACTCCCACAGCCCGCCGGCCACCAGCGTCTGCAAAGCCTCATCGAAAAAGAAAAAAACGAGACATTACAGTCTCCAGTGCCCATCCGTCCCTGTCCGACTTGTTCAGTCACCGATGCCGTCCCCGCGCGTCTTCCTCGTCCGCCACGGCGAGACGGAGTGGTCCCTCAGCGGCAAGCACACTGGCCGCACCGACATCCCCCTCACGGCCGACGGCGAGAAGCGCGTGCGAGCCACGGGCCAGGCACTCGTCGGCAACGACCGCCTCATCGTGCCTCGGAAGCTCTCTCACATGTGAGTATCTCTCTGCCCTGTTCAAGTTCCTAGCTACGCTTCCCCGCCCATGGTCTCAATGTTCTTTTCTTTCCGGTCGCCTCTCCTCACCTTCGTCTTCTTCTGCATCTTCCACACCCTCTCTCTCGTCTCCGCTTTGGCCTGCAGAGGGCAACGGGCTGTTTCTCTCTTATGCCCGGTGCGGTTGCTTGCATGGCCCGCAGCCGCGGTCCCCTCTGGCTTCATGTCGTCTTGATATATGTATTGTACATAATCTACCCGCTCCCGCAGCTCTCTACCCTTCTTCCCTCTCACACCCCCCCTCTCTTTTTCCACCAGCTTGCCCTGCCGTGGCACAATACACACCGCACGTTCCCGACGCGCGCGCACACACACACACACACACACACACACAACACACACACACACACACACACGCTCATACACACACTCACACACTCACTCGCTCGCTCACTCACTCACACACTCACACACTCACACACATACTCACATACACACACACACACTCACACATACATACATACATACATACATACTTCCTTACTTACCTACATACACTCGCGCACGCCCGACGCCTGCTTTTGCACTCGCGCACGCACGCCGTTTGCCGCTGGCTATCCCATCCATACATAAACCTCTTTTTCCCTGTCGCCTCCGCCCGCGCACGACAGTCCATCGTCAACCCCTCTGCCTCTCTCCACCCGGCGCCAGAGAGCGGGCCAGGACGGACAGCGCAGCGTTCCATTCCTCGCCGCCAACAAACGGCGGTCCCACCCGGCCGTCGCCTGTCGAGCCGGGCCATAAGCCGCCACTGCATCGGCCGGTGCCATCGTCGACGACAATCCCCTCCCTTGTCCGTGTGGGCTCCGTCGACCAGGCGGCCGACGACGACGACGACGACGACGACGACGACGACTCTCCCTCTCTCTGCCCGTGCCGGACGCCCGTCCGACAGCTGTCACTTGCCTCGCCGCCGGCCTCAGAGGCCCGACCCTTCTTTTTGTCTCACGCCATTGCCGTGCAAACAACGGCAGGCCGAGACACAGCCTGCTGACGTCAGGCCTCCTCGTCGCCGGGGAAGCGAGAGCGTGGAGAGGCCCTGCCCTGCGAGTCCGTCTGTGCTCTCTCGCCAGGGGTACCGCGAAGCAGGCAAGAGAAGCGCCCCGCTGCACTCTCTCGTTGTGTAGCTCGCTTGTTGCGCAGGCTCTCAACCGACCGACGACGACGACGACAAACGACGGCGACGACGACGACGTCCAAGCGATACCACGACGCCGATAGCAAACCCTAGATAAGGTTGTCGAGAAGCCTTTTTTTCCCCTGCTGCCTTTTCTACCCGCGCGCACGCGGACGGCTGCATTCTCCAATCAACACGCCACGACCCTTTTTTTTTCTTTTACCCCTACTCGACTTTTTTCCTCTCCCTCTCCCCCTCTGCTCCCGCCCTCCCCTCCCTTCTCTCGGGCCGCAATCGTTGCCCGGCCATCTCGCGGTTGCAGCACTGCGCACATACGTACGTCCGACTCACGCAGCGAGGCACTCGTCCCTGCACCCCTGCCCGGACGGCGCGACGAGAGCCGCCGGCTGTGCGCCACCTCCAGGGCCTTGCCTCACCCTCCGGCTCCAGGCCGTTTTGGGCCCCTCTCGGGTCTCACCCTCACCCCTCTCGCCCCTCGCCACGCCTGCAAATCCCCCCCGCCACAGGGCCCAAGCCGCACCCCTCTGTGCCGGCCAGCAGCTGTTCAGCGGCCGCCGGCTCAGCGAACAGCGCGCCTCGACTCCACTCGGCCACTGCCAACCTCCCGGAAACAGCCCGCACCCCCCTCGCACCCCCCTCTCTTACCCCGACCTCGCTGCACAGCCCGAGCTGCATTCTCTCCTCCTCACTGCCCGGGAAAGGAAGCCGTTCGCTGGAAATAGGCCAGAAACACGCCACGCACGGCGAGAGAAGCGGAAACAAAGGGCACGCAGCGCCTCCCTGCCGACTATCGAGCCCGTTCCGAAAAAAAAAAGAGAGAACCCCTACAAAACACGCACTATACTCGCCCGCGCCGCTTATCTCGGCCGCCTCGCAACATACCTGTGCCCTCAGTTGATATACGCACCGACGACCCCGGCCCCCTTGGCTGCAGGCACCCTTATCTCAGCATCCCCATCGTGCTGCTCGCCCGCCGTTCTGCTGCACCCGCCATCGCCCCGATCCCTCGTCTCCGCCGACAACCCTGGACGCTCGTCCCTTTGCCGTCAATAAGACTGCCACCACCCCCCAGCCTGCCACCATGGCGACCCCGGCGGAGCAGTATGACAGCCTGCTCCCGCAGTCGCATCAGCATCAGCGGCAGCCGCAGCTCCCTCAGCAGCGGCAGCAGCAGCACCAGCGGCCCCAGACGAAGCCGCGCAGCTTCAGCGTCCGCTCCGACAAGACCCATCGCAGCGGCGGCAGCAAGTCTGACTCTCACGAGACGCACGAGGAGAAGGAGTCGAAGCGCCTGCACACCAAGGCAGATCCTACCCTGGCCATCAACGAAGCGGAGCCTTGTAAGTCATCGTTCAAAATCTCCCTCTTCCCTCTCTCCCACCCCCCTCCCCCGTCCTCCTCTCTTTTTTTTTTCTGCTCTCTTTTCCCTCTTCGTCTCGCACTCTCTGCCTCTGCCTCTCTCTCTCTCCTCTCTCGGCTCGCCACCCTCGCGCCCGCTCGCTTTCGCTAATCCGCGCCTCAGCCACCGTCGCAATGATGACACAGTCGAACCACGTCCCGCTGCGCTCCATGCAGCACAAGGACGTCTGGGGCAACCCCATCAGTGAGTCGCCCCCCCCCGATGCTGCCCACTCCCTCACCGGAACCTCGTTGGTCGGCTAACCCTCGTGGCAGCCGATCCCGACAAGTCGAACCCAACACGCAACCGCTGGGAGCGACCGCTGGACACGATTCGAGGCTTCGAGGCTGCCATCGAAGGAGCATACTCTCGCAAGACCATGTATCGCTCAGGTACACAGGAGATGCAGCGTTTCTCTACCCGATACCCAACTGACGTCGTGCAGATACCGAATCTACTGCCAATTGGAGCCAACGGGGAGCTGGACCGCCGCCCCACGGGCAGCCTCGACTTCAGCAGGATGGCTACTACGGGAACCGCCCACCCTCGCTCAGGGCAGACACGCAGTACGGAAACGCGAACCCCGCGACCGCGAGGAACAGCTATCTCGAGTCTCAACAGGGCTACGGCGGCGGCTACAACAACGGCTACGGCAGGCAACCACAACAACAACCGCCCCGCGACCGCGGCCAGAGGATGCATCCCGAGTACCAGGGCCACGGGCGAGATCAGAACGTCTACCCGCTGCCGCACAAGGACCGGTCCTACGAGACCGTCACGTCCGCCGTACCCAGCGGAAATTCAGATCCCGCCGGCTACCAGACAGACCCGACCAGCAGCGACAACAGCTCCGTCGATCGAATCTCCCCAGCTAAGCGCCACGAGCCGACCAACGACTACGGCATTGGCTTCAGCCAGGGCCAGGCCTACCAATCGCCGGGCTTCGCTGTAGGCGCCGGCGCCAACGGCCACTACGGTCAGGGCCTGGCGTCCCCATCCACAGACGGTGGCCACTATGACGTGGGGCCGGCAGTGCCGCTCAAGCAGTCGTCGGCCCTCAGCCGCCAGGTTTCGCCGCCGCCCCACGACGGCCCCGACCAAAAGCGCAAGAGCTGGTTTAGTCGCCGATTTAGTAAAGACGCCTAGTGGCGGATGCCCGGGGGGGAACAGCTGACTAGACTCTCGTCCGCAGCTCGCCCGTTTCTACGCCTCCCACGACACACAAGAGGCTCGAGTTTGGGGCGAGATGGTCGCTAAACAAGGAAAGCAGAAAACATAAAAACATGAAAAAAAATTACGGTGGGTGGAACGCAGGGATGCCTCGACGCGCACGACGACTTTCAGAGGCAAGCAACGTCTTTTTGAGAGCCGCCCCGGCTGGAGGCGACGGGGCGGATTGGAGCTGCTTCGGCCGAGCACGTACCCTGCCATGGCTTGGAGGGGTGCTCGCTGGGTGGCATCGTCGTTTTTCCTTTTTCTTTTGCTTTTTTTCCCCAGGAAGGGTATGATGTGTATCATAACGAGCCCTTTACGAGGAGAGGAGGCGTCGGGTGTTTGCTCTCTGACGAGGTCTCATGAGTGTTGGCACGGGTGGCCCTGCAGTCCGGGATGGACAGACGAAAAATCCGTTTTTGAGCAAGGACCTTAATTATCATGAAACTACGGACCAGTTTACCTTGCATATAGATGAGGATGCGGCGACGGTTCACCACGGACCGGCTTATGGAACAGGTTCATTCATGCTGCTAGTACCGCGAGTTACAGTGAAGCGCCAGTGCAGCGCGGTCTGAGTGAGCAAGTCGACTTGGCCAGATGGGCAGACGATGCGTCTATCGCTCCGTGCCTGCGTGCAGTGCCTTGTGTAGAGACAGAGAGGAGGAGAGGGGTGGGAATGAGCGAGACAAGAAGGGGACAGATGGCGGTCGGCGCGCGACCATTACCGATCTTTCTTGCTTTCCGGCTTGTCCGCTGCCGTCCTTTCAGACTGATCCTCGTTCATGGCCACGACGACGTAGGCGATGAGGATGACGTTTGCTAGAAGGGCGGCCATGGCTCCCGCGTACGACGAGTTGCCTAGAGACGGATTAGCAATCCAGGATGCCTGGCTGCGAAGAGGGGAAACGTGCCTTTGAAGATGGTATCGACGGCGAGGAAGTAGGAGCCAATGGGGAGGACGATCATGGCCGCGGTGAACCCCAGGAGTTTGTAGATGACATGTCTGAAGGCAAGCGGGTCTTGGTCAGGGCCAGGCGCACGGGACGGGCTTCACTGTCTCTCTCTCCCTCTGTCGCTCTCACCTGGGCACGGCTGGGCTAATGTCGGACTTGTCCCCCGTCTGGCCGTCGTCCTTCTCCAGGATCGTCTTCTCGGAGCTGATGATCCGTCGTGTCGCCATGGCGAGGCTTGAGCAAGGGCAAGGGTTTTTTTTGGGGGGGGGGAGGGGAGAGAAGATGGAAGGGGAGATAGGGAGGCAAGGGGACGGTTTGCGGCGTCTGCGAGCTGCCGTTTTGGATGCTCTCGCTTCGGCCGGCAGAGCGTAGGTGCTTCGTCGACGGGAAGCGCGGCAGATGCGAAGCGCGGCCCGTTCGTCTCCACAGCGCGCACCTGGCCTTTTTCTTTTTTTTTTTTTTGTTGACTCGCGAGCGGCTCTGGCTACAAATAGAGATGGCCGACACGTCTGAGACAGAGGAGCCGGTGTTGGTGAGAGGGCGTAGGGCGCCTGAGCAATGAGGTCAAGGGGGGGCGGGACGGCGAGGATCCTCCCCTGGTCGACGGCGCTCGCAGCGATTGCGGTCTGCGTCCGAAACGGAACGAGGCGGTGGCGGTGTCCGGGATGAAGCGCCGGTGCATGGGCGACTGTCGGCCCTTTGCTGGCCAGCCTCGTCGGCAGCCTTCCATCTCCCAGCCGGCGGCGGCGGGGGAGCGGGCGACGGCCGCACGTGACTTCGCGAGCGTGCAGTGGCAGGCTGGGAGGCGCGCGCGTCCGGGGCTCGACACGAAAATTGCCCTTAAATAAACGGAGCCGGCCGTCCGCCAAACCCCGTCCGCCCGGCAAAACGCGCCCAATTCCTCCCGTCTTCTCTCTCGCCGTTTGCCTTGGCCGCTCTCCTCTGTCCAAGACCGGGCCTGAAAGAAATTGAATTTTTTCTTGTTTTCGCTGGGCACACACATTCATCCCATCCCCGTCGCCACCCAACGATAGGCCGCTGCTGCCGGTTGAGACGGACTCGCCATGGCTCACGGCTTGTCGCCGCTGCCATTGAGGCGGCAGGCGGCGGCCGCGCCTCGTACGCCCTCGTCGTCGTCGGCGCGGGCGTCGACGAAGCCCGGCCCTGACGACGACGATGACGACGATG
>NJEV01000477.1:3672-18553 GCA_002591385.1 Cordyceps sp. RAO-2017
CCCCCCCCCCCCCGGTCCGGCTTACGACACCATGACGACGATGCGCAACAGGTCGCGATGACGTGCCCCGACGCCGCATCGCCCCTCGTCCGCAGGCATCGCCGCATCCCGGATGCCAACTCTTCTCATCGCCCGTCTTTCATCTTCCCATCGTGGCAAGGTATCGCGCGGCTGAAAGGGGGGGGGAGGGGGAGAAGGGGGAGAGGGAAACGGCCAAGGCCCTCCTCCTCTGCCTACCTACGTATCCTCAGCCATCATCGAGGCCCGTCCGGCCCCTGCGCTCTCGACACGCAGCGCGTCGGGCGCCTCGGCCCAGAGCGCTCGCGCAGACGCGGACCACGGCCTGCAGCGCCGCCGCCGCCCTACGTCACACACCGATCGATGCCGCCGCCCCTGTCAGCCACCACCAGCCGCGCAGGACCGCAACAGCCCGAGGCCGGGCCCAGCCCCCGTCTCTTTGCACCGCGGCCATCGGCAAGCTGGACCAGGCCTGCAGGGCTTGGCCTCTTCGCATCGAGCAAGAAGGCGCAAGGCCTCAAACACCATGTTTGCATCGTTGAGATGTAAAGGGGTGACTATTTGGTATTTCGGTTTGAAGGGGAGGTGAAAAAATCTGACTACCGTGCAAGTAGCCATACCCGACCAGTCCTCAAACTCCATGCTAAAAAAAAAAAAAAAATGAGGACCCTTCCTTTAGCTCCCTCGACGGCCCTGCTCACATCATCCATCGTCCGTTGACCAAAATACCTGGCTGGCAATGATCGGAGCGGAGGAGGAAGAGGGGGCGGGAGGTGCGGGGGCAGGTCAAGGTTGGATAAACATGAACCTCCCTGCTTGCGACAACCATGCTCGTCCAGCACGTACAAGCCCGTCTCGACATCACATACTGCACATATCACGCACATGTACTCGGGATCGGCTTGCCGCCATGGGGAAGCGCCGCGACTCCAGCTGCTTCACCTTCTCCAGCCCCAGAACCCGCCGCCGGCCACCGAGGCAGCCACCGAGGCGCCCATCGACGACGACGAGGCCGCCTTGGCGCCCTGTTCCGGGGCCGAGCCGGTTGTGTGCCCCGTGAGGCGGCCGAGGACGCCCAGAGCCGTCATAGAGCTCGAGGTCACCATGGACACCGCCGGGGGCGCAGAGTCCGCCGGCACGGCCCCGCACGACTTTCGCAACGCCTCGAGCTTCTGTTTCGCCTCCTCCGCCTCCTGCTTTGCCATGGCCTCGGCCGTCTTGGCCTGGACCAGTTCCAGCAGGAGGGCTTCGTGGTCGCCCGACGGGGAGGGCACGTCCGCGGCCTTCGCCGGCGACAGCGCCGGGTCGTTTGGCCGGGGAAGCGACGAGATTCGCTTGGCGAAGCCGGGCGTCTGCGACGGCGTCGACTTGCTGCGTCCCAGCTTGAGCTCCCTCAAGCCGCCGGCCGGCCCTTTACCGGCGGCCCAGTCCGCCTCCGGCTCGCGGCTATTGCTGCCGCTGTTGTGGTTGCTGTTGCTGGCGTCACAGGCGGGACTGGCCGAGGCTCTAGCACGCATCCCGTGTATCTGCTTCTCCAGCCTTTGCTTTTCCTGGTGGAGGGACCGCACGTGCCCGTGCCGTTCTCGCAGCTGCTCCTTGAGGGATGTTATCTCCTGGTCCATGTCATGGATCCGACGGTTCAGCTCCTGCGAGTGGGACATGGCGCTCGTCAGCTGATCCTTGGCGCTGAGCAGCTCGTCGCGGAGCTGCGACTTTGACTGGGCCATCGACAGCCGATGCTGCGGCGAGGGGGTGCCCCCGAACCGACCCTCCACCCGGTCCAGGAGCTCCGACAGGTCGTCCGTCGACGGGGCCTGTTCCGCATCCGGCGCCTCCGGACTGACGGCGCGCTCGGTCTCTTCCGACGATGGTGTTGCCTGGTCGGCGTCGTCGTCGGCGTCGCTGGGGGCGGGCGCCGGGGGTTCGGTCGTTTCCGCCGCCGGTTCGCCCTCGCCCGCCTCCGACGCCGGTTCGCTCGTCTCGGGGTCGGCCTCGGCTGTCTCGGGGTCGGCTTCGGCTGTCTCGGGGTCGGCTTCGGCTATCTCGGGCTCGACTTTGGCTGCAGCGCCGTCGCGGCCTGTGGCCCTCTGTCGCAGGCCGTCGAGAAGCGACCGGACCGCCTTGCGGTCCTCCTCGCGCTCCTCGCGCTCCAGCTGAAGCTCGTTGGAGACGAGGGCGTGGTTCCGCTGCAGCTCGCTCAGGGCCGTCAGGAGATCCTCGATCTGGCTGTGCAGGTACTTGTCGTCCGTCGTCTTGACGCTCGCGATGGACTTGGGGCCAACGGGCGTCGACTCGCGGCTGGAGACGTCGTCCTCGGTGTTGGCCGAATCGCGGGACATGGACGTGGCGTCGGTCGAGGACGAGCTGGAGACGCTGGACGAGCTGGCCTCCATGGAGTTGAGCGTCGACGCGAGGCTCTGCTTCGAGGTGCTGCGGCGCAGCAGGCTCAGGGGCCGCGACGGCCCGCCGATGACCGGCTGGAGGGTGGCCATCCGGGCACCCGTCGACGAGGCCCAGATGCGACCGAGAAAGCGGGAGGCGGCGGCGGTGATGTCGGACGCGCGCAGGGTGTTGGCGGTGGCGACCAGGGACTCTCGGTATCCCTGCTCCAGCTGCGCGAGCTTCTCCCTGGTCACGACGCCCGTCAGGCTGACAAAGTCCTGGACGAACTCGTCGGCGTCGTAATGGTAGCAGTCCCAGAGGCCGCGCGACAGCAGCAGCTGCATCACGTCCTCCAGCTCGGTGCAGGCCAGCAGGCGCGCCTCGTTCTTGCGCATGAGCGACAGGGCGACGCGCATGAGCGTCTCGGAGGCGCCCTCGGCGAAGATGACATCGTAAATGCGAAACAGCATGGGCAGGGGGCACGTCACGGCGAAGAAGCTGAGGAACCACTGCGAAACGTAGGCCGTCTCCACCTGCAGCTCCTCCAGGTGGCTCGACAGCACGGGCAGGTTGGCGCGAAGAAGCTCCCGGAACTGGCATATGCGGACGTGGAGGCCCGAGAGGTCGGGCAGGAAACAGGCCCGCAGATCATAGCGCTCCATCAAGCTGGCGATCCGTCAGCATGGCGGCCGGCACGCAGGGCGCAGGCGGGCTCGGCGGGGGCTCACCGGACGAGAACGCAGAAGGCCTGCTTGTCGGGCATGTGCATCAGCAGCGGGCCGACGAGAAAGGCGAGTCCCTGGCAGTAACCGATCTTGGTGTCGTACAGGCTGAAGGACTTGAGGACGCGCCCCAGCATGCGCTGGCCGTCGCCCTCGGGATCGCGGAACATGTCGACGCCCGGGAAGCTCCGGCCGAGGTCCTTTCCGATCAGAAACTCATAGGGGCTGGACTCGCCGGAGAAGCGCTCGTACTGCTCCTCGAGGGCGGCGTCGCGGGCGCCCGACATGCTCTGCCAGACGACGCCCCTCAGCGGCGGCGGGACGCCCTTGCGGATCTTGTTGGACAGGAGGGTGGGCAGGCGCGCGGCCGTCTGCTGGTAGTCCTTGACGAGGGCGGCGTAGAACTCGAGGTCCGTCATGGGCGGCGGCGGGAGCATGGAATAGCGCAGCGCGGGCGGCGCCGGCCCGTTCATCATCTGCCGCAGCTGGGCCATGGACGGCGGGCGAGGCCGGCCGGTGGCGGCCTTGTCTACGGTCTGGACCTTGACGCTCTTGGGGTTCGTCGCCAGCTTCGCGTTCTCCTGCTCCAGCCGTGCGAGCAGGAGCGCCGTCGACTGCGGAAGGGCTTCACTTCAGCACGACGACGGCCAAATGGCGGACGAGGTGGGGGGTGGGGGGGACTCACATTATCCGTCTCGTCGTCCTTGACCTGCTCGTCCTCGGTCTTCTCCAGCTGCTCCCAGTCGACCTCGTCCGGGTCCGAGTCGCTCTCGTGGCCTCCGACGCCGCACTCGGCCAGGTCGTGCCGGGGTCCGCAGCCGTCGTCGGTCGGCGACAGGGTTGCCGACGAGTCGCGGTTCGCGAGCCGCGGGCCGTCGTCGTCAGGTTGGTCGGCGGCGGGCGCGACGGAATGGCGGGCCGAGGCGGACGACGGGGCAGAGTGGATCGAGTCGGTGGAGGAGGCAGCAGGCGTCTCGTCGGCGGCCGTCAGGACCGACGGCTCCGAGAGCCTGACGGTGACCATGGAGTCGTGAGCCATGCTACCGGGCGAGTCGGTTCCGTCGGCGTCGTCGACTACAGCAGCAGGCTTTGCGGGAGGGTTCGGCGCATGGCCCGAGGGCGCCTCGGCGGGATTCGTTGCCATGATAGCGGGCGGGCGACAAATCGGGTGGCCGGGGCTGGAATGCTCGATGACGGAGCACGACTCTCCCTGCAATCCGGGCTGGGCTTCGGGGCTCGTGGGCGGACCGGCGTGCGGAAAGGCCAAGCCAGCCTCGCGAGGCCCCGAGCAGAGAGTGGTCGTGGCCGGGGGGAGGAGACGACGACGGCGGTCGTGTGACGGCAGACGGGCCCGACACGGACGGCGGCTCTCTCTCTCGCAAAACTCACGATTCCGAGCTCGAGACGGAGCTGGCCAACCTCGAGGACACGGTAACGAGCGTTGTTCGGTTCATCGAGCGGGCTCGCCACGGCTGAGACAGCCAGATGCCAGGCGTTGCCGCGGCTTGCTGAGCCGTGGTGCAGAACGAGGGCAAATGCCAGTGCCGCGCAGGGCGGATAGGGCTGACCGAGAGCGAGAGAGGCTTATGGAAGAGAGAGAGGGGAAAAAAAGAGCGGCGGTCCGCCAAAAAGAGCGGGTGGGCGGAAAAGAAGGAGGTCGAGAGAATGACTGGGTAGCGAGCGAGGCGATAATGGAGATGCTGCCGCTTCGGCAGGGGGGGGGAATACGAGTAAGGCAGTGGTGGTGCTCTCAATTAATGCCCCCCCCCCCCCCTTGAGCCCTTCTGCGCGGCGGACCCTCGCGGTACCGCGATCACACGGCCAAGGTAGCTCTGCCGCGTCAACCAAGTATCCGCTACTTGCGTCGACCCTGTCGAGGCGCGCAAGACAGGTACCCGCCGCCGAGGTGTACAAGAGCGGTACCTGCATGGGAGCCCGGGCGGTACGAGGGGGCTGCCTCCACGGATCCTTTGCACGAATCACGACGCGGCCTATCGAGCCAAGTCTCTGCTCCCAGCCCGGGGGGGGGGGGCGTCGCGAGGCAGACAGGCACGGGTACCTCCCCAGCGACCTGTCCGGACGGCCGCACCGCAGCGCCCGTCCGAAGTACAGGTGCAGCGGGCGGACAGGTACCGGAAGGGGGGCGGTTCGCTGCATGTACATACATAGGTACCTACCTGATAGGTAGGTTGGTACATACCTCTGCGCCGCCACTGCCAGCGGTGCTGCAGCCATGTACATACATCGTGCTGTACACGAGGCCCGTATGGCAAGACAGGGGGCCAGCAAGGGCAGACAAGATCATGCAATTTTGCATGGGCTCAAGGGGCTGATTTCGCATCCCTGGCGTGTGCGCCCGCCGCCGCCCGACGACGCCCTTGGCAGCCGCCACGGCTCCCTCTCTCTCCCGCGCGCGCCGTCATTCTTCCTTCGCCTCCTCCGCCGCCTAGCGGACCGCCGCCGCGCCAGACGAGAGCCGCTTGCTTGCCCGGCGCCGGCTCGATTGATGGCAGCTGGTCTCGGGGGGCCGGGGCCGCTCATCAAAGCAAATCAGCGGCCGGCCCTTGTTTGCGGGGAGGGGCCAGCAGGGTGATGCTATCCCGGCCCTTGCATCGGCTGCGCGCGTGGCGAATGGCACGCTGTGAAGAAGGGCGAAGGGAGGAGAAGCAAAGAAACAAAAAAAAAAAAGGAAAGGGTAGAGAGAGAGAGGGAGCAAGGGAGCTCTGACGAACGGGCGGCGCGAGCTTCGAGGTCAAATGAAGCCCCCGGGCCGGCGTTGGATCGGAGCCCCACCCGGGACGTTGGCGCTGGGGCCGACGCCACCCCCTGTGGCGCGAGCTCTCCGATCCCTAGCTCCAGCCACACTGGACGGTACGTCCCCCGCACCCCGGCTCCCTCCCTACCCTGCACCACGAGAGAAAAAATGCGGTCAGGCAGAGACGCTGTCACCGGAGCCGGCTTGCGACGCTGCTTGGTCGACTGTCTTGTGCGCAAGATGCCCACCCTCCGGTGACAACATGTGTCGCTCTGCCAAAGGAAGACTCTTGGCGACCAAGCACGGCCGTCCCGTTGCTCCTGGCGCCTGGGCCAGAAGACCCAGCGCGTTCGGCGAGTGTTAGTCCTGCGTCACATGCACATACGTGCATACCAAGTACCAGCTCCTCTGCCGTCTACGGAGGGAGCGCCGCATGGCATCTGGGCCGTCGACACGGCAGCAAAACCCGTTGTGCGTCGAAAGCCGCCGACAAGGGCTTACGGCCGGCGCCCGAGGGAGGACGAGGAGCATCACCTGGCACGCGGCCGTTTCGTCTTCCCGCAAACAAGACGAAGATGGACATGGCAAGTGCTCGATGGCTGCGGCACGGCAAAAACGCTTCGGGAGGGGGACGGCCTCGACTTCCCCCCTCCCCAGCCGGACAGCGCCTCTGCGGTTGAAACAGCGCCCATGTCGCAGGGGTCAGACACGCTCCCAGCGCTCCTCGGAAGAGCTGCCTCTCTCCCGTAGGCCGCATATGCCGGCAGTCCCGCCCGTTCGCGAGAGAGAGAGAGAAAGAGAGAGAGAGAGAGAGAGAGAGTTCACTAGAATCGGCCGGGCGGCCAACTGATCAGCAAGGGCGGTGGACACGGGAAGCGCGCGAGGGACACAGGTGATGGGCGGGAAGCCGGCAAGGGTGACCCTCGATCCCTTTTTTTGTTTATTTACCGCATTAGCTCACGACGACGACTCCTGTTTGAACATGATGCGTCCGGGGGCCTTCCCTTTTGATTCTGGGTAGCGGCCGGCCATTTCGGTTTGAGCGCCGGCCGGGGCAGGTCTCTGTGTGTGTGGAGTCGCGTGCTAGACGCATCTTGATTGAGTCGAGACAACGCGATGCTGGCCTGTCGCGGACTTGTCTCTCTGCCACAGGCCAAGACGACGGCCAAAACGGACAGAGTCAGCCGGGACTCGACAGACGGCCAGCGACCACGGCCTCCTGCGACGGGGCCTGCGACTCGTGCCATGGCATCGCCTCGCCCACCTCGCCATGTCCGTGATCAAAAAGGCGGAGAGACTCGAGCGAGAGAGCGCGAGAAAGACAGAGGCGCCGAGGCGCATCCACCGCGGGCGGGCCCCATCCAGCCCAGACGGACGACGGTCCATGTCTCTGGCGCCAGGAGCGGCAGCTGCTCCATCATCGTGGGTCGCAGAGGTCGGCCCTACAACTCGCATGCCTCTCCCCTTCTCTCTCTCGCTCTCTCTCTCTCTCGCATTCACACCACCCTGTCATGCAGCGCACACCGCCGCGACCGATTTATCCTCTGCGCTCAGCCTCGCTGCTCTTCTCCGTCGCCCTTCTCGAGGGCGCACGCCAATGAGGCGGCTTGTCGCGGGCCGGCGGCCAGGCGCACCCTGGAGGCGCGTCGGAGGGTGTCATGCGTCCAATCTCGACGGCCAGTGGTTTGCATTAGGGCCATGGGCAGCCTAGTCTGATCTCATCCATGCATCGATCCTGGATCATGATGGATGCAACCTGCTGCTTGCTCTGCTGCACCTTTGCCCAGCTTTGGCATGGCCACATGTACACGCTCCAGTCTCTTGTCGTGCGTCTGTTGTCGTGCGTGAGCTGGGGACGAGACTGGCGGTGATGATGGCGATGATGATGATGCTTCTCCTCGGCCCGTCCTCCCCTCAGCCTTGGGCTAGCTCAGAGCTGGGACGGCGCTTCGGCGACGGCGCGGGCCCGCGAGCCATTCACCCGCCCGTCTCAATTTGGTTGCCCCTTTGCCCCTTCGACGGCCTCATTTGGCCGCCCTTTCGAGGGCGACGTTGCTCGTGACGGCGCTCCGTCTAGGCAAACAGTCTGTCAGCTTCGAGGATGTTGTAAATGGGCGAGGTCGGGCAGCCCCAATTTTTGACACACACATTGTACGTACGCGCGACCGCGTTGGAGGCCATTTTGGTCAAGGCCCACCAGATGCCGTGATGAAGCGGGTCAGGCGACCGACCAACTAACTGCAGCGTTGCAGCGCGAACAAAGAGCAATTCAGGCGTCGACTCTTGTCTTTTGTTCGGTTTTTTTTTTGCTTCTCCACGCAGAGCTCAGGGCGCGGTGCGGAGAGCTTCCGGCTGGCCAGGGTGCTGGGCCAGCTGAGATGCAGAAACGGGCGGACGGAGGCAAGACGGACGATGGCAGAGATAGGTCGATAGTAGCCTGATAGGCAGATAGGAGACGGCCTGCATGGCCTCGTTCAGTGGCCTGTGGTCTTCTGCTGCCTGGCAGGTCGATAGTGTCGAGGTGGTAGTGAAGCATCACCAGCTCACCAGCAATTGCCGTGCCCAATCGGCTGCCGGCAGCTGCTCCCCCATCAAGCCTGGAGAATTGGGGTGAGGCAGCGCGTCAACTGCCTTGCCTGGACACGTATGTCTGTCGGTGGGTAGGTAAGGCAGGCACTGTATAGAGTAGGCAGGTACAAGGGAGGCGGCAACGTCGACGAGGCAGGAAGCCGCGAGGAGGCGAGGAAGCCGCGCTCTGTGCTCGCTTGTCCCGTCGAATTACAGCAGACGCGGGCCCGAGATACAGTGGACTTGAGCGCTAGGCTCTAGCCCAGCCCAAGGCCCAAGGCCGCCAGGCCGCCAGCAGCCGAGGGCGAGTGAGGCAGGGAGCCCGAGCGAGGGCATCGACGCCCTCACCAGATCCGCCCTCACCAGATCCGCCCTCACCAGATCCGCCCTCACCAACCTGTCCCCGCTTCCGCCGCGCACGGAGCCGAGTCTCGAATAACGGCCATTCGATGCCAGCAGCCCGCAAAGCCAACGACAGCCGCGGACCATCGCCGCCCTCCACCACCGGTCATCAGCTCGAGTCGCCCAGTCACGGCGGCGCCTGCTTTCTCCTCGCCTGTCTGCTCTGCCCTCGCCTGCCTGCTCTGCCCTCACCCGCTTCGTCTTCTTCTTCTTCTTCTTCTTCTTCGTCGCCTGCCTCCAGCCCCCCGTCCGTCCGCACGGGAGCCGGCGCCCGTCACCGACATCGTGCCGTCCGTCTCCCTCTCGGGCCCGCCGCCGCACCAGCCGACCTTGACTTGACGCTCGGCTGGGCCTAAGGACGTCGAGCGGGCCGCCGCACTGGGCTGTGCGCGCTGTGCGGATACGACGCGAATACAAGCTACAACTCAGGCCTCATATCAAATTCCTCCGCCCGGCCTCTCGGCTAGCGCGAGCGAGCCCGCCGCCGTGCGCCTGACCGACCCCGACCCGGTTGGTGGCTGCCAGCCCTGCCCTGGTCCTTGTGGCGCGTGGTGCCATCAGCTTTCTTCTCCATCCCTCCTTGTCCGTCGATCTCGCTCGACGACATACGGCAGATTCTTCCCCGACCTCTCTCCGGACCCAGACTTTTTTTCTTTTCTCAGCTTTTCTTTTTCCTGCTTTCCTCCTTCCCGCCTCCCCCGTCTTGTCTCTCCTCTCCCCATGGCATCATCGTGAGACGTGCTACGCACTTGGCGGCCGAGCTGGATTCCAGGAGCCCCAGAGGGCACGGCAAGACTCGACATCTGGAATCATGTTCTCCTCGCTGCTGCGCCGCCCCAAGAATGCTCGCCGTCGCGTCGACGCCCGCGACGGGAGCCCGCCGCTCTCCTCCCGCCCCGCCCCTCGCCGCCACATTACCGGTCGCACCCACGCCACCGCCGACTTTACCGAGGCCGACGACGACGACGACGAAGACGAAGACGACTCCGATGACGACTCCCACCCCGGCCCTGCGAACCGTCGCCGCCCTCCTCCCTCCCGACAGCCTCCCGACGACGGTCCGGAAGATGACGCGGACGAGGATGGCAGCCCCAAGGCCCTGCCCGTCCTCCCGCTCTTCTCCGCCACCCATCTCGGTAACACCAAGATGCCCCCCCCCCCGCGTTTCTCTTGTCCGCTTCTGACGCCTTCGCTCCGCAGACGCCCTGCCCGTGTACAGCATCACCCACGCCATACGCATCATCGTGACCACCCGCACCGAGACGACCCTCACCTGGGAGCAGCTGCGTTCGCCCCAGGTCTCCCAGTTCCTGGTCAAGCCGATGCAGCAGCAGATCCGGACCCAGCACTTTTCCCGCGTCACCCTATATGCCCTCATGGCCAATTGCCTGCAGTTCGGCAAGGAGGGGCAGCGCTATGCCGCCAATGCCGGCACCAGCAACACGAGGGCCAAGGTCTGCGAGCTCCTCGCCCTCAAACTCCTCAAGGAGTACAGCACCAGGGAGCTCATCGATGCCCTTGCCTACGACTTCTATCCCCTCCAAGGCCTGCCCGGCGCCCAGGCGCCCCTCCCCCAGGCCAGAAACTACTCCAAGGCCAAGCAGGCCTTGACGGCGTCGCGGACGTCGACGCTCGAGGTGGCCATCCGCGCCTCGGCCAAGCATTTCCTTGCCCATCCCGTCGTGGTCCAGCAGCTCGAGGCCATATGGAATGGCGCCATCACCTTCTACGCCTCCGCCGACCGCTTGCACCGCGAGGCCCCGTCGAGCCCCTTCCGCGGCATGAACGGGAGTGCCGCCGCGCCGGACTCGAGGACCCCCCTGCTCGGCTCCCTGCCGCCCAAGCAGCCTCCCGACTCGGCTCCGCCCGGACGGAGGACGGTGATGCTCTACGATCCCCGCCAGGCCTCCATGCTCAAGCTCTCCCGCCTCCGCGTCCCGCGCTACCGCTCCTTCCTCTCCACCCTCTCCCTCGCCGTCCTCATAGGCCTCTTCCTCGCCGTCCTCGTCCGGCGGTCGGTGCAGATCACCGGCCTCGAGCTGGTCTTCTGGTTCTGGAGTGCCGGCTTCATGCTGGACGAGCTGGTTGGCTTCAACGAGCAGGGCTTCGCCCTCTACATCATGAGCTTCTGGAACATCTTCGACCTCGGCATCCTCGTCCTGCTGATAGCCTACTACTGCATGCGTGCCTACGGTGTCTTCCTCGTCGACCCCCACCACTGGAACGCCATGGCATACGACGTTCTGGCGGCCAATGCCATCCTGTTGCTGCCGCGCATCTTCAGCGTCCTCGACCACTACCAGTACTTCTCCCAGCTGCTCATCGCCCTCCGCCTCATGGCTGTCGACCTGGCCGCCGTCTTCGTCCTGGTCTTGATCATGTGCAGCGGCTTCTACGTCTTCTTCACCCTTTCGCAGAGTGCCAGTGCCAACGACGGCGGCGACGTCGCCTACAAGATTTTCCAGATTCTCATGGGCTTCACCCCCGCCGCCTGGGACATGTAAGCCGCGCCCGATTCCCTGCTCGCCACCGAACGGACGTTGCTGACGGCGAACCAGCTGGCCACAGTACAACTGGCTCGCGCGGGTACTCATGATGATGTTTCTCATCATTTGCCATTTCTTGATCGTGTAAGTGACGCGCCACTCCCTCCGGCGAGCTGATTCTGTCTGACACGGGGGGCGGCCCAGGACGATTCTCATCACGGTGTTGACCAACTCCTTCATGACCATTGCCTCGAACGCCACCGAGGAGCATCAGTACGTAATTTCCGTCCTCTACCGTCGACGTCGCCCCCCCCCCTGTACTCACGCGCACACGCAGGTTCCTGTTTGCCATCAACACAATCTCCATGGTCAAGAATGACGCCCTGTTCTCCTACATAGCCCCCAGCAACATCTTTGCCTGGCTGCTCATGCCCCTGCGCTACTGCATGCCGCTGAAGCACTTCGTCTGGCTGAACCGGACCATCATCAAATTCACGCACTTCCCCGTGCTGTTTTGCATCTATCTCTACGAGCGGTTCTGGCTGGCCCCGTCCGTGTACGAGCCGACGGACCTGGTCGAGAACCACGGCCGGAGCAGGCCCCGGACAATTTCGTTCCGAGACCCGGTTGAGAGGACGGCCATGTTCAGCCCCAACGTCCGGGTGCGCGAGGAGTCCGTGGCGGGGTTCCACAAGGACCGGGCGCTGGAGGAAGTCTTCCGGCGCCTGCCGGAAGCCAGCACCCTGCGGACCCAGCGGCGGAACGAGAGGCGCAAGACGCAGACGGCCATCCGCAACTGGATGGACCAGAACGACGACGCCGGCATGCCCCTGTCCAACTGGCCGACGCTGGAGAGCCGGGCGGTGCCGGACTGGCATAGGCGGCTGAGCGTCGGCTGGGAGCGCTCGTCCCACCTCCGACACGTCTCCGACGTCAGGTCGACGGCGAGCGACCCGGCCGACTTCGTGTCGAACCACGAGGCGCCCCATGGACGCGGGCCCGGATCGCGGCGGCCGAACGTGGCGGCGCTCGACTACAAGGACCAGACCGACGCGGACGCGGACGGCGACGACGAGCTGGTGACAAACGACGAGGACGAGGACGACGCGGGGACGAATGCGGACCGCAGCCACCAGTACGAAAAGCTCGGGGTGGAGGAGGAGGACTACTTCACGACGCCGATCCCGACGCGCTCGGCCAAGCTGCCGACGTCTCACCCGTCGCCGGTGCAGAACGCCGCGTCGCTCGCCCCTCAACCGATCCTGCAGAGGCGCGGGGGCCACAGCCGGTCGGTGTCGACCAACACGATACTGTACAAGCCGGAGGAGCTGCCGCGGGTGTACAGCTCCTCGTCGTCCAGGTCGCCGCCGCAGGCCGGGCCGGGGCGAAAGGCCGGGCCGAGCGGGCGCAACACGGGGGCGAACACGCCGGCGGCGGCGGGGCGGCGCAGCTCGCCGCGACGGCCGGTGGTGCTCTTGCCGAGCTCGCAGCCTCGGCCGATCCTGGCGCCGCGCGGGCTGACGGAGACGGGAGGCGTCAGCCGGACGGCCATGCTCAGCCTGGACCCTCACGACCGGCTGCGACAGGCCAGGAGACTGTCGTCGGTGGACCTGAGCGTGCTCTCGGACAACTTCGGGGCGGACGACCCGATCGCGGGCATGGCCGGAAGCTTCCAGACGCAGATGGCCATGGCCATGATGAAGGACAACCGGCTCCGGGTGGCGGGGGGCATCGACGTGGCCGACCGGGACAGGATGGGCCGACTGGTGCTGGCGCGGATGAAGACGCTGGAGGAGAGCTTCGCGGACGTGATCAAGGAGATGCGGGACCTCAAGAACAGCTCGACGGCGCCGCAGTCGCAGAGGAACTCGTCGGGCGAGGAGCTGAAAGGGGCGACGGCCGACACAAGCGGGCAGGAACGTGCCAAGAGAGCGGCGGGCAAGGGGGACGCGACGCCAAAGAAGGGCTACGGCAAGAGGCCGGTGAGCCGGCGGAGCATGCGGGAGGGCAAGGTGGGCATGCTGGCGCGGCCAGACTTGAAGGGCAAGGGCAAGGAGGTGAGGTACTCGACGACGGACGACGAGGCGGAAGCCGAGGGAAGTCTGGCCTTGAGGGGGAGCTCGATGTGAGGGGAACAGGTGCATTGTCGAGGCGTCTTCTTTTTTGGGAGGGAGGGGGGAACTAGAATTATGACCTACAAGTTTGTACGATTAGGGGGGCAAAGGAGGAGTCAGCCTGGGCACGAGGCCAATTTGGCGCCGGCATAGGGGGAGGCCAGGGAGAAAGAGACACAGAAGGCGTTGAGAGTGCTTGGCATTCACGAAGCAAGACGAGTCGCCAGCTGCTAGAACGGTGTCCAAATTCGGCCCCGTGCTGCTCTCGGCTGGGCCCCCGCTAGATGGTCCGGACCGGCCATCCCACGGTCCGGGGCAGGCCCCCCACTCCGATGACAAGACGGCGGCGGGGCATCGGCGGGGTAGCAGGCGCGATGATGAGCCGAGGCGAAGAAGAGAGCACGACGAGTGAGTGGTGTGCATCATGCGGTGCTGTGGCTGGCTGGCGGTCGAGGCCGAGGCAGCGGGCCGGAGGTCTTGAGGCGCTGCCTGACGAGGAGGGTGTGGCTGCGGCGTGGTCTGTTGATTGGCTGGCTGTCTGTGCTCGGATGAGACGAGTGGTGCCAGTAGGTGTCATATCAGTTGGCGTGCGGTCTTGGGGGGGAGACGGGATTGGATGGGCGCCTCGTACTGGGGCGCAAGGGCGATCCAGTTACTCTTCATCCGGTCTCGACAGGGATATGGGCACGGGGGACAGACGGAGAGGTGATGGGGCGGGGACGGCGGCGGGACGGCGGACGGCGCTCCGTCCTCGGTCCGGGACGGGGCCGGGCGGGAGGGGCCGGGCAGCGGCTGTGCTCGGTGGCGGCGGCGGAGACGTGCCGGAGATGGCCTGCTGTAGAAAGTATATTTGCTTCGGGCGCGATACGGTTCGGTCCTGCACGGCGCTGCACTGCCTGCCGGCAGCGGGATTCCGGCCCCCGACTGCCAGTCAGCAGTGAGGGAAGGCGGTCTACGTCCTGCGTCAGCCCTGCGCTCCTGCCCACCCCCTCGCCCTGCCCTGCCCTTGCCCTCTCCCTCTCGCGCTCGCTCCTTAACAGGCTGTAGATTTTTCTCTCCATCCTCGTCGTGGCATCTCGTCCCTTGCTCTGGATCGGCCTTGGCCTCCGTCTCCCTCCCGTCTGCCTCTCGCTCGCCGGCCCGCTGACGGACGACGGCTTCACCGCTTTCTCTGCAAGCGAGGCGGGCCCTGGCCGGCGCTCGCGAGGCGGTGCCGGGCTTGGAGCATCGTCGTCGTCGTCGTCGTCGTCGTCTCCCGCGAGCCTCATGTCCGACGCCTACGCCACGCCGCCCTGGCCGCGGTCGGATGCTTGGCCCGCGCTCCGGCCTGAGGTCCCGTTGCGGCCGTTCGAGGGCTCGGCCTTGGACATGGGTCCGTCGCCGGCCGCTGCCCCGACGCACGCCGCCGCCGGCCTGGGCCTCGGCCGGCGGCAG
>NJEV01000478.1:0-18538 GCA_002591385.1 Cordyceps sp. RAO-2017
AGAACGCCGGCAGGTAGATGAGGCAGAGGCCGGCCGGCGGGCTGAGCCGGCACAGCTGGATCCAGGGGGTCCACGAGGCCGGCAGGGCGTCGACCCAGCCGCCCGCGTGGACGCCGCCGTATTGCTGGGCCAGGCAGGCCGTCTTGCTCTCGTCGTCCATCTCCTCCGTTGTTCGGGCCATGCCGTATCGTGGCCGCCTTCGTGTGCTTCCCATGGCTCGTGTGGTCCGGGTTGTCGTATACATGTATTCGCGGCAAAGCAAGTAAACCAAGCGTATAGTCTCCGTCGGTCGGATCCTGGGCGTCGATACTTGTACAAGCTCGAGACGATACATGCATTCGTCTGCGCAACCGAATGGCAGTGTGATGATCGCTGCGGCATGCCTGGAGCTGTCTACATCTTCTCATATACGAGGGAGGCGTCACGTCATCGCAGCAAACCGCTGCTCAAGCTCGTGACATCTTGACATGATCCCTCCTCCCGATCAAGCAAAACCGGCCCGGCCACCCATTGTCACCCACGTTGCAGCGGCAATGCTCAGCTGCCCGTCAGACACCAGGCTATGGCCCGGCCCTCCCGAGTTCAGGCCCTGTTGCCAAGTCGCGCTGGAATAGTTGCCATAAGGCGGGAGTGACCTGCAGTAAACCGTCTGGCACTTTCGGTGTGACTATATGTAAGGATAACCATCCAAGCTATTCCAAGGATGAGCATACATGTACCCCCGACGGTTCTTAACCAACCCACCACCACCTGCTTCCCGGAGGATTCGTGTTTGAAGCAACGGGCCGTTTCCTGATTTCGGGCGCCAACGTCCGCTTGCATGTAGTTGGTGCAGCAGGAGTTGCAAGGATTCATATCTTCGTACATCTTAGTTCAGTTCCGGGACAGGGCATCATCCTACGGGGCTGCATGCGGGACGGCCGCTCCGTGGAACCCTGACCAACTCGTTGAAGCTCCATCATCCAACCCTCTCCCTTCTGGCCAGCGCCTGGCCGAAGACCCTGTTCTTCTTTAAAGTCGCCTGCCGAAGCCGCTGCCTAACGCGACCAAGCCACGATGCCACCGTCCGATGCCAGTGTCGTGGTGTACGGGCCGGACGACCCCGTAATCGAGGTGTCAGTACCCATGCCTGCTCCGTGGTTCCGCAAAGCCATCAGTGCTGCCCGCGCTATCCCTTGACAGCTGTCACGCCCGGCTTTTGGCCTGTCCCTCGGCGCCCATGGAGCCTATTCTCACCGTCAACCGTGTAGGCTGAAAGGCGCCGTCAGCGCCCGCCTGCTTCACCACCCGGACCGGTCCTTCGCCATTGAGGTGACGCTGGACCTGGTGCGCGGCGCAGAGTTCTTCGGCCAACTGCCCCCCGTCCACTTCCACGTGCAGGAAGAGTACATCGAGTCGACGCAGGGTGGCATAGGCCTCGAGGTCGAGGGCAGGGAGCTGGTCCTCACGCCGGCCGACGGCCGCGTCGATATCGGGCCGTATACGAACCACCGCTCGTATCCGATCCCGATAGAGCGACAGGAGCAGGGCGAGACAGTCGTCAAGTTCCTGCTCTCGAGCGCCAAGACCGATCAAGTTTTCGAGCTGACGCCCATCTTCTTCGAGAACTGGTACAAGTATCAGGACGACGTGGTGGTCAATGGAGCGAGAATCGACCTGATTCAGGTCTTTTGTGTAAGACTCAGCACCTCGCGCATACACGGCCGTACATGATCTCACTGCTTGCCTCTCCCTCTACAGATGTTTGATGCGGGCGGCACGTATCTGTCGCTGCCGTGGTGGGTGCCCTTTCGCCATGCCGTCTCCATTTCGCTAGGTGTTGTCGTCGGAAGGTGGCTGGGAAGCGGGCTGCTTGGCTATCAGCCGTTCTACCGCAAGTGGACGTCCGACTGGGATCTGGCGTGTCAGAAGATGGAGTCGACGATTTTCCAAAGACGCTTCGCCAACCGGTCCAAGACGGATTAGGGCAGCGTTGATAGGTGCACGGTCGATATAAACATGCAAGGGGATATCAAGTTTGTTGAGCCATTCTCAGGAGATGAATGAAGTGGTCGACCCATCCCTCCTTCACGACCTCGCCGTGGGAACAACATGTAGCAAGCACGCCCAAAGCACGATATGTTTACACGCCTGAGTCCATGCCACCACCTAACTCCCGACCTCTGCTATCAAGGCCTCGGGATTGGCAAAGGACAGCTCCTTCATCGTCTCTTTCCAGATCTCTTCCGAGATTCTCTTGCCCTCGTCCGTGTAGACGATGGGCGCCATTCTGGGATTCATGATTCACGGTCAGCAAGACACTAGACAGAGACGTAGTGAGGACAGACACAACCTGAAAGGTCGAGGGATCAAACCTACGGCACCATCTTCTGAAAGGACAGAAACTGCCCGTGTGTGTCTTCTCCCTGCCTAACGGCCGCGTCCGTCATCATCCGAGCCCCGACGGCCGACGAGTTGCCGACAAGCCTGAGGACCCTCTTGATGATGGCGCCGGCGAACGTCTGGTCGATGTCACGGTTGAACTGCGAGTCGTGAATGGACCCCGGCGACGCCGCGTTGATGACGGCCACCGAGGGCGGCACCCGCCTCGCCAGTCCGGCAACGAAGAACTGGCCCAGCAGCTTGGACACGAACATGCGGTCGACGGGATCGTAGTCGGCCGCGGGCGCGTCAAGGGCCCCCAGGACGGGCACATCCTTTCCGACCTTGAACTTGGCCCAGGCGGCCGTCTCGGACAGGGTCAGCGTGATGCGGGTGGGCGCCTGCTGGCGAGGCCGGCCGGCCCTGGCCACGGGCAGCAGAAGCACGGCCAGCAGCGCGGTGGACAGGTAGTTGACCTGGATGATCTCGTCGTGGCCGGTCCGCTCGTTGACGAGGCGCTTGGCCGGACAGAGGCCGGCGTTGAGCACGGCCACGTCGAGACGGCCGAGGGCGCGGGCGCGGTCGGCGAAGGCGACGACCGAGTCGTACGAGTCGAGGTCCAGCTTCCACACCTCGACGGCGCCCTCCCGGAGCGGCGGGTCCCGGCCGGCGGCCAGCTCCTCGGCGGCGGCCCGGCCCTTGTCCTCGTTGCGCACGGCCAGGATGAGCCGGCTCAGGCCGAGGTCGAGCAGCTGGCGGCTCGTCTCCAGCCCGACGCCGCAGTTGGACCCGGTCACGATGGCCGTCTGGCCCTCGAGGTCGACGCCAGTCACGGCCTGGGGCCTGAAGCCGAGCTGCTGACGCATGAAGTGCAGGAACCCTGCCTGCTTCTCCGGCGTGATGTCAAATGCCGGGCCGGCCATGGCTCAGCAGGAGTTGGGCAAGCCGGGCTAGGGAGGATGGCGTCACACGAGAGTGAGACGGTGTGGAGACGGGGGACGGAGAGGAAGCACGGGAAAGGAACAAGAAAAGGATAGATATCTAGAGGGGGGCGGTCGAGTTTGCACACACCATAGATAGATACATGTACACGCCCGCTACAGGCAAGCCAATGCAACTAACTATCCGGATACCTGATGATGGTTGCTGTTGGTCAGAGCCTGCACGGGGGGTGGTCAGATTGCATCAAGTTGAGCGTAGACAGATCATAGGTTGGGGATTTCACACTAAACAGGCGAATTTGTCCTCGCAGGTAAGCATGGAGTCACACCGTGTGTCGTGAAAGAGCCCCCAACGTGTACATGGTCGCAGGCCGTGCCGTGCTCATGCAGTCGGTGACCCAAAGCAGGGCAGACGTCACGCAGGATTTCGAACCCTCGACCTCTCCTGCACTCGACCGTATCGCAAGAACACGAAGTAACTATCAGGCAGCAGAGAGGAGAGACAGGCGTGGCACTGCCGCACGCAGGCTGCAGGCCTTGTGTCTCGTCGGGAGTCATACTGATTCCGCCATCTACCCGAGTAAGCAAGATCAACGATGCTTGCGAGTACGTCCAAGTAGCTGAGCGAATACGACGCGGCAACATAGTACTTGAGTGCCGATGTGACCCTCAAAGGCTCGGCCCCCACGGTTCATCCCCCCAGCCCTGTCCCTGTGGCCACGCAAGCTCGACAACGAATATGAGCTTAGCTGCTACACGGTCGATACATACGGTTGACTTGATTCCCGTCCCCTTGAGTCGCTAAATACCGCTTCGAACTACTCACCTGATTTCGCTCAAGTAAAAAGTACTTGCGTACATAAAGGGCAACACACGAATACATGTATACTATAGGTGGTATAGCAGACACAATACTGCTTAACGGTCTACAATAACTCTACCCATTCCAGGACAAGCTCCAGAACGCAAGTCAGTCGTCATGCCCTTCTTCTTCACATCCTGCAACCCATCTCTGTGCCGCCCTCTCCTTCCAACCCCAGAGAACCGCGCAAGCCGTCCCCGGCCCTCCCGCGGCCAGGACGACGGGCAAGAGACCAAAGAGGGAGAGTCCATCGGCCTCAGTGAGAACACCAGCCCTGGCGAGATCGAAACAGACGTACAGCAGCCACAACAGGGAGGCGCCGAAGGTAACGAGGCAGTCGAGCTGCATGATGACCCGCGAGTGCAGGATGAAGTCGTCCTGTGCCGCAATCGTCTCGGGCACAAAGATGTCGGACAGGGAGAAGGGGGCGCGCGCGAGCATGTAAATCCAGGTGCCAGCCGACAGAACGGCCAGAGCTCCGAGTTGCAGCTCCGGTGACCCAAACGCGCTGCGCTTCTGCCTTCCCTGCCCTTCTCGTCCTCGCCTTTCAAGAGAGCAAGGAGCCGGCGCGTAGAACAGGCGCGCCAGCACTGCGTCGCCGAACCCAAGGGCCATGGGCGAGAGCAGCCAGGTCCAAGTCCAGAAGTGTCGCGTCTCGAACCGCGGGGCGAGAAACGCGGCACTGACGCCGACCATGTGCAACAGCAGAACGAGAGGCAGCATGAACGGGACGGGACGGATTTCCCACGACCTTGCCGACTTCCCCTCCGACTTGAGGCGGGCCAGATCCGAGCTCGGGCGGCCGAAGACGAGGCACAGGAAGTAGAAGACGGGCGCGACGACGCCAGAGCCAAGAGCCTGGCCGAGGCTGGTGAAGATTGTCGGACTGAACTCGTCATGAGCCTCCAGTCTCCCAGGCCAGACCCAGCCGAGCACTCGCAACGGCAAGCATGTGGACGTGAAAGACAAGACTTACAGCCTGGCCGGGCCGCTGGTGCTGACCGCGCGATGCGATTCCAGCATCCAGATGGCGTAAAGCGGCGCGAGATGAATGACAAAAACGAAGCCAACCCACCAGGCGACGGGGTCGTAGCCCAGCGTGGACGGCGAGAACAAGACGGTCAGTCCGCGCCAGAAGTCGTCCAGTATCTTGTTGTGATAAAACGCCGACAGGATCGGGACGGAGCCGCCGTCCCACTCTATCCGGCCCGCGTCGAGCATCGGCTGCCATTGCTTGCCCATCTTTTCCGCGTCCATGAGGCTCAGGCATAGCAGGGACAGGAGCAGGAACGGCGAGGCGGCCACGGCGCGGATGAGACGCCCTCTCCAGAGTCGCGCCATTATCTTCACGATACGACGCCCGCCGAGGAATGGGCTGGCAAGAGGGCAGAAGCGTTTTGGAGATGCAAGCGATGCGTTCGTATCGGGCGGCACGGTGATGAAGCGAACTGCCTCTGCTTCATCTTCGCTGTACAGGTAGAGACAGACGCATCTTAGTTGGTTGCATAACCCTGAAGGGTGATGCATGTAGAGACGAGGTTCCTGCAAAGTACTGTAAGATGTTGAGTGGGCGCGTCTTATGTTACATACAGCAACCCCCCCCCCCCCCTTTCTCCTACAACTTCCGTCCGTGACTCGGAGAAGAAGAGGCAGGGTTGGTCAATCCATCGGTCTCCGACTTATCCATGTCGGTATGGCCGGGCATTCCAGGTCCAGCCTCCGCACACTGTATGTGCTACTCCACGAGTATCATGGGTCTCGCATGCCCGCACTTATCGCGGAACGATGGCGTCTTAGTCGTGAGTACTTTGACCCATTGCTGCATATATCATAGTCATGAACAGATCGGACCGTTGGATCATTTCGGACCTGTCCTTATATCATCCCGCCCTCACTTGTATACTGTACAATATTTGGAGCTTCTCGATCGAGCTGGACGCAGAATTCACACGATCGCTCGCGGAGAGTCCCGGCCCCGGCTCGAGCTGACGGCAACCTCGCGAACGACGGCAATCTGCCCGCCTCGCCGCCAGCTGTTGGGGTCGTAGGGCCGCGGCATCGTGCTGACCGAGGTCGCGGCCAGCTGGGTCGTCGTCAGGTGCGCAAGCTCCATGTCGGGCGCCTCCTCGTCGTGGGCGGTGGAGACGGAGGAGTCGCCGAAGCCGCTGCCGGCCGTGGCCGTCGTCGTCGTCGTCCACGGCCTCTTGGCGGACGAGGGGTTCGATGAGGCGGACGCCTTGGAGCCGGGGTAGCCGGACGAGTCGGCGGCCGTCTTGGACGAGGCCCGCAGCTTGGCGGCCGAGCCGTGGGAGCCGTAGCCCAGCCGGCGCGGCTTCATGTAGCTCTCGTACAGCGGGTACAGGGCCGGGACGGAGCCGCAGACGAAGATGAGCATCGACTCGACCGCGAACCAGACGAGCGAGGGGAAGATGGCGTAGCTGAGGTCGGCGTGGTCCATGGTGGCGGCGTAGACGGTCTTGAGCGTGCCGGCGGCGCCGGTGATGAGCGTGAGGCCGAGGGCGACGATGAGGAAGCGCTTGTGCCGCGGCGGGATCCGCAGGCCGTACACGATGGCCATGGGCAGGATGGAGAAGGCGAAGTCGGCGAAGACCTGGACGCTGTTGGCCCACGTGTTGATGTTGGTCTGGACGTCGGACGGCACGCACTGCGCCGTCGACCAGCTCGCGATGGTCCACGTGTTGCGCGGCAGGCCGCAGCGGAAGACGCTGAGGCAGAAGTCGATGATGCAGGTGGCGACGGTCAGGAACAGCACGATCCACACGGCCGCCCGCTGCCACTTGGACGTGTTGCCGATGATGCGCAGGATGGTGATGCCGATGGCGACCTTGCCCAGCCCCGTCAAGAAGATGCCGACGGCGAGCACGACGACGTAGAGCTCCAGCATCCTCTCCACGGCCGGGACGCCGCCCTGCACCGCGATCCACTGCAGGTGCTGCGTCCGACCCGTGACAGCGATATAATGAACTGCAGTGTTATCCGTTAGTTGCGTCGTCGTTGTCGTCGTCGTCAGCTCGACCGGCCTGGATATGTACTTGGACAGACACGGGGATATCGCGATACACATACCCAGGATCATGTCGGCCACGAAGCATAGCTACACGAGGCAAGCAACACGGATGTTGGCGACGACATCTCGACAAAGGCACGAGAAAGGGAGGGGGGGTTCTTTGCGCACCCAGGCAAGGCCCATGGTCACATCATCGTAGCCCAGACTGCGCCTGAGAAGCCGAGCCCAGACACGGAGCAGGATGAAGGTGGTCGCGACGGCGAAGCAGGTCCACCATACCGCCTGCAGCGGCCCGCTGTGATCTTCTTGCGGGGGCAGGCCGGGGGGCGGACTCGCTGGCGAGGACATTGGGCGGTATACAGGCTCGGCGGACGGTGTCACGATAGGGCTGGAGAGACGCGGACCTGGCGCTGGCAACGGGCGGAGGAGGTGGGCGAGGAAGGAAGAGAGAAGGAAGAGGAAGACAGTGACGGGCTGAAAGGGTGAATATCAAGCAAAACGACCGAGGGGCCAGTTGCGGTCTATAGACTTGATTACATGTAGACAGACGGCGAGCCCTTTGGCTGCCTGGGCTACGAACATGAACATGATCCAGCAGGTCTCCACGTTTCTACAAGCTCATTGGATCTCATGTAGAGGTTTTTGCTGCAAGCCGGCCAAGTTGGAATGCTACCACAGGTATCCATGTCGGGGTGGGAGTTGCCACTACATACATACATCCATACATACACAGCCTAGAACCCCTTCCACATCAATGTTGCCGAGGGTGTTCGGGCGGAGGATTGAGCCCAAGACTCCATATCACAGACACTGTGCCTGCTCTTACAGGGACATTGGGGGCGGCGTGGTGCCCCGAACCGACTGGTCCCTGGCCGCATGGCAGCCCATCATCTCCATCTCGGTCTCGCCTAGACGGTCGCAGCGCTACGGCAACCACTTGACGTCTTGGACCCCCGGATCTCCGCACCTCCGACGGACAGACAGGCCTCGTTCGGGCTAGCCGGCCGCGTGGTGGCTGCAGCGTCAGACCTACATGTAGGACGATACGAGCGGCCTGCAGTGGCTGCTGACGACGCGGATATAAAGTGCTCGACTCCCCCGCCTCTCGCTCGCCCCCCCCCCTTCCGTATGGTCTGGTGTCGGTACGAGGGATTTGCCGTCTCCGTCCGATCCGTCTTGGTTCTCGAAACCATCAGGAGACAGCTGCAGTCTGGCAAAGCTGTCTGGCTGTCCGGATAGTACATACATACATACATGTATGCAGTCGTCTCGGCAGTCGTCTCGCGATGCCTCTACATGTACATTCAGCATGGTTACCCGCTAGTGCTGAATACGTACGCCCCTCTCCTGCTCATAGAGAAAAGCACCCGACCTCTGTCTCTTGCAGTTTATATACATGAAGATTCCACCCAGCCGAGCAGGACCAGATCTTTCATGTTGGGCAGCGGCGTTGATGTTGAAATGAACACTGAGTGCATGTAGACCAGGCCGTGCCTCACGACACATACTTGTACATACTTACACTCATAGCATAGGCCGGGCCGTCCTAAGGAGAAACAAGTAGTTAGTTGCTGCGACATTGCCATGACACGAACCTTCCATGCCAGTACTGGCAAGTTAGTAAACTGGCAAGTTAGTAGACTGGCAATATATGTACTTTCCTCTACATCTGCTGGTGGCTGGCATCATGTCCTTTCTCGCCCGCGGCTTCTTCCCACAGTTCGAAAGAGCTTCCAGATCCCTTCCCGTCTCGGCGTCCAGAACCTGCGGGCGGCAGCCTCCGCCGTGCAGGCCGTCATCCATGCTCCTGTCGGAGGATTCCCGCCACGTGCGAAGAGACGAAGAGCTCGCATGGCCACAAGTACCTCGGCAGCCGGCCGGTCGTCGCGATGCGGCGGCGCATGGGCAGTGATCAGACGGACACATGCAGGCCAGTAGACCGGCGGCCCCTTTGCTGGTGTCTGATACGGCCATGTCTCGCCCTATCGAGCGCTCCGGTCAACGTCGGGGCGCCGTCGCTGAGGCTGGAAGGGAGCCAAGGCTTCGAGGGCCGACGTCTCGTTCTTCTCCCGCTCGCCGTTCAGCCTCGCGCCGCGAAGAGCAGGGCAGCTGGACGAGCCGGCACGTCGATCTTATGCCCGTGACCCGCTAGTTTCTCATGCCCAGCAGCGAAGATGCCTGCCGTGCCTGTCCCGATGACACAGCCAGGGCTCGCGGCGAGCTCGAGGCGTCAATATTCCGTCCAGCTCGCCGCCACCCCCCTTCGTGTCCCGGCGGACGGGGAGCGCACGCGGCCTGAAGCGGCGGCCCAACATCCAATACATGGATCGACTGCCCATGCCGCCGTCTCCATGATGATGGCAGCTCGTGCTTCCCCTCCCCCCCCCTTTCTGGAACCTCCGAGGCGACGGGCTCTGGTCCGTACCTGCGGACGGACGGGCCTTGGCGCGGCGCCCGTCAAGTTGAGTCCGGCTTTAGGCCGTGGCCTCTGCCGCGATCGAGTTGAAAAACAAGCGGCCTCTCGCTGCGACGCTCTCGATTTAGACTGCTCCTCGCTGCGTCGATCCGTCCTCGGCCGTGCTGTTGCTCTCTCGCGCCATGGTCGCCCTTCTCGCCCCCCTGGCCCTGGCATCGAGCCTCGTGTCCTTCTCCCGCGCCTCTCCCGCCGTCGCCGCCCCCGCGAGGTTCCATCGTGGCGGCCCCCACGATGATCGAGATGCGGTCGCCACGTGCTGTCGCCTGCTCCGCGACTCCGGTCTCGCCGTCACCCTCCCCGGAGACGCCGCTTACGTGAATCTGACCGACGCGAACTGGTCCCAGACGGCGTGGCAGCACCCGTCGTGCATCGCCAGCCCGGAGTCGGCCGCCCAGGTGGCCGAGCTGGTGGGGCTCCTCGGTGCCCGCTCCGTCCCCTTTGCCGTCCGCTCCGGCGGCCACTCGCCGAACCCGCTCGATGCCGCCATCAACACCGGTGTCCTCGTCTCCCTGAGCGGGCTCGACGCCGTCTCGTACGACTCGTCCACGGGACTCGCCGCCGTCGGCCCCGGCGCTCGCTGGGAGGCCGTCTACTCCGAGCTCGACAAGTATCGCGTCACCGTCGTCGGCGGCAGAGTCGTGCCCGTCGGGGTCGGCGGCCTCGTCCTCGGCGGCGGTCTGTCTTATCTCACGGACCTGTACGGTCTGGCCTGCGACAACGTCGTCAGCTACGAGGTGCGCCGTTGCCTGCTCGTCTGTCTTACATCTGTGTGCGCATGGCTGCTGATAGACTTGCTTCCTCCTCGCCTCTCCCTCAGGTCGTCCTCGCCAACGGCCGCGTCGTCGAGGCCAGCGTCCACTCTCACCCCGATCTGTTCTGGGCCCTCAAGGGAGGCCTCAACAACTTTGGTCAGCTCCGTTGCCCTCAGTCCTCGAAGGAAGACTCACTGACTTGCCCTCCGCAGGAATCGTCACCAAGTTCCGACTGGCAACCTACCCCATCTACGAGGCCTGGGGCGGCGTCATGACCTTCGACCTCGACCAGATGCCCGCCCTCCTGCACTCTCTGTACGAGTATCAAACCACCCCGAACAAGGATCTCTACGCCAACCTCGTCATCAACCTCGTCCCCACCAACCGCACCTTGCTGCTCACGCTCGTCTACCTCAAGCCGGAAGAGCGCCCGTCCGCCTTCGCGCCCTTCTACGGGCTAAGGTCCCGGAGCGAGCAGCTCGGCTTCATGACGCTGCACCGCCTCATGGCCCTCTTCCCGCCCGCCTCGGTCCCCCGCTGGACGTGGTACACGCACAGCTCCAGGCCGAGCGACTCGCTGTACGCCCAGCTGTCGACGCTGCTGACGACGGCGCCCGAGGTCAAGGACATGTCCGCCCTGCAGGCCGGCTCGCTCGTCGTGGCCCTGCAGCCCATCAGCGCCAGCGCCGTGCTGGCCGGACGCCAGAGCAACGACGGCACCGGCAACGCCCTGGGCCTGCGCGCCGTCAACCAGACCTGGCTCAGCATCAGCGGCGCCTGGGGCAGGGCCGCCGACGACGCCAGGGCCCGCCCCGCCATCAGGGGCATGTGGCGCAAGATCGGCTCCGCCATCGCCGGCGACCAGACCGGCCTCGGCTACCTGTTCATGAACGACGCCAACATCGAGCAGCCCGTCATCCAGTCTTACGGAGCCGCCAACGTGGCCCGGCTGCAGGCCGTGCGACACCGGTACGATCCCGATCTGGTCTTCGACAGACTTGTTCCGGGGGGGCAGAAGATACCCGAGACGTAGAAGAATAGACTTGGGGGGGGGGACGAGGCTCTGCTGGCTTCAACCACCTGCCAACGCATTGCGATGCCAGATCTTGGATGGGTGGAGGAGTCATGGTGTGTTCATCGAACTTATGAGAGCATTAATGATCTACCCGTTGACGCCTCTATATACTGTATCAGTACACGTCGTTCCTTGCCACTTCAATCATGTACCAGGGCACTTGTCTTCCGTGGCCGTCGCCACTTCGGATACGGTCCAGAATCCAGATGCTTCTGCTCGGTCCGAACCCGCATTTCGGCTGTCCCGGACGTGCATTTCGAAGGCACCCCTGTCTGACAAGGTGAGTGACTGCTATCCGTCGTAGGAGAGGCAGACTGTCGTGTCTCTTTTTGGGGGCCTGTCAGCCGCATAGGCCGTCCTTCTCACTATGTCACCGTCTTGCAGGGATAGGACCTATTCTCGGGCATGGCCGCCGCGGTGTGAGGTAGGTGATTCTCGCGTCCACGCTATGCTGGTTATGTCGTTGCAGCCCCCAGGCTCTGATTCGATCCAACATGCAGGATCCTGGCAAAAGCCTGCCTACCAGTGTGGTAGCTTACGGCCCTTCTCCTGGAACATGCATGAAGCCGCCGTCTACCGGCACTCAAAAGAGGCGTGAAGGCATTCGCTTTCGCTAAGGCGTGGAGAGCGGATGAGGACAGATCGGGGTTCCAGTTCACTTCTGCTGGAGAAACGGTCGTGTTACCCATAGAAGCCTCTGTCGCATAACCCGCGAGGCAAGATGCTATCGGTCAGAGTGCTGGTCCTTCTGGCGGCCTGCAGTCTCGCAACGTGAGCGCACATATCGATCCCCCTTTACCCGCTGTCTTGGCCTCTCTTGGGGCGCCGCTCAGTGGACGAACTGGAGCTAACGGGAGCTTCAACAGCGCGCATATCGCCACCTCCGCGGTTCAGAGAGCTTGTAAAGCAGCGCACGACGCCCTCGGACCAGATCAGGTGGACACACGGCCCTTGAACCAAACTGTCGTCAACGGCTATTGGCAAGCCTCCTTGTCGCGGTCCGTGGAAACTCCGGGCTAACATACCAAGGCAGGTCATCGTCATGCTTGGCTGAGCCGTACTGCATCGTCCTCCCGCGCGACGCCAGCGCCGTCTCGAAAGCACTGCGTATCATCGCCTCCCATGAGGTCCCTTTTGCCGTCCGCGCGGGCGGCCACTCTCCGAACCCTGGCTGGTCCAGCGTCGACAAAGGGGGCATTTTAATCAGCCTGCAATATCTCGACCAGGTCTCGCTCTCAGACGATGGCCGTATAGCCAGCGTCGGCTCCGGCGCGCGATGGCGCGAAGTCATGGCCCTTGCTAATAAATCCAACGTGTCCGTGGTCGGCACACGAGAACCTGATGTAGGCGTTGGGGGATCTATCCTCGGAGGTATGGCTTGAAGGTTTGCCGGCTCTCTCGGCTGTTGACATGTTACTGATCTTACTTCGTCAGGGGGCCATTTCTACCTGCCCGGATACGGTCTGGCGGCAGACAATGTCAAGAGCTTCGAGGTACGAGCATAAGAGACTGTACAAGGATCCCACTAACCTCAGTGGCAGGTTGCCCTCGCAAATGGTAAGGTTCTGAATGCCAGCGCTCAGGAGAACGCCGACCTCTTTTGGGCCTTGAAAGGAGGAGGACCTAACTTTGGCATCGTAACGCGCTATCACCTCAAGACGATACCGGTAGATAAGATCTGGTTCAAGATATTGGTCTACTCGGCAAACCAGGCTTTCGACGTTATTAACGCCGTTGCGCAGTGGCAGCTTCAATGCGGCTCATCTGACCTTAAAAGCAATATCCTATTCATCATCTCACTTGACGCTATCATACTGGGATTATTCTACGAGGAGCCCCTCGCCGGAGAACCACAATCTTTCGCCATATTTAATAGTGTAAAACCCGTCACTGTCGCCGTTCCGGCCACCAACGGCACCTTTTCCTGGCTCTATGCCAATATCCCGTCGGACGGATCGAACCAACGAACACGGTAATTAGCACCCCTCCTAATCCTAGCTTTGCGCGGATCCTAACAAATACTCGTGAAGACACGATTACAGGGGCGCCAGTTCGCTCGTCGACGCGCAGCTATACCGGGATGTCTACAAGTTCTGGCTAGGCAAGGCCCAGGCAGCCTTCGACTCCACGGGTACCAAGCAAACCTTCATTATCCAGCACGTTCCCGGCCAACTTGCCAAGTACGGGGCGAAACAGGGGGGCAATCCAATGGGCATTCCAGAGAGAACGCATCAATGTAGGTCGTGTCCGCCTGGGACTACACCGCAGAGCCATCGCGCAGTCGCCAATGCTGATCCCGGCTGATTAGGGTGGACAACGCTGGTCGATTGGGCCGACGCTTCGAAGGATGATCTTGCGCGGTCCGTTTCCATCGAAACGGCCGATTACTGGGAGCGGCTCTCGAAGGAGCGTGGACTCCACGTCCCGCACCTCTACTTGAACGATGCCTCGCGAGACCAGAACCCCATCGCCTCTTACGGCGCCGGCAATGTCCAGCAGCTGAGGAAGATTGCCGCCAAATACGACTCGGCTCGAGTATTTCAGCGCTTGCAGAACGATGGGTTCTTGCTTGACAAGACGGATCCCTGAGGCCTGCAAAATTTTCCTGTTGAAAATTCGACCCGGTATAGAATGGTTGGGATCTCCATGAACATGGCATCAACTCGATAGATGAGCTCATAGACATGTGCGTAACCTACAAGGATTTTGACTGTACATATGTAAATTAAATTCACTTCATTTCTTCTACTCATCGCGGTCTTACAGTGTCGGCCGATAACGACTTCAGCGTCCACGACAGTAGCCCTAGACTCATACTTCTTTGGTCAGGCCGGAATTACCGGAAGTCATGCAAGCCCCCCATTGCCTTGAACAGAGAGCTCACCAGCCTGATCCGCTTTTTGGTCATTTCGTAGACGGAAGTGATTGTTGGTCTGGCCCCGAAGATACTGAGACTCAAACATCGACATGCCAACCAATACACGGAGCTCAGTCTTGGTATCTTCTCCGAACTTGTAGACATTGGTCAGAACAACTGCGAGCTAACTTTCGGCAGATTTATTTGTTGCATGTAAACGTAATAAATCATGAAAATGATATTTCTTAGCTTACAGCTGATTAGAAAGACCGCGCCGCCGATTTCGCTCCCATCGGAATTTTCTCGGGGAGTTTCTTTCATTGGATCGAAACCATTTAACTCTGGCAAACTCTCAGCCGTGCATCGGTGAACTAACCCTTATAGTTTGATGTTTCTTCTCACGGTGATGATGAAGGCATGGATGAGATACTCCGAGGGATTTTCGGTTACTGGTGGGCAGCTCTCCGCATGGATGCCAAATATTGAACGGGCGAACAGCGTCAAAGGGTGCCAGGAACCCTTGACTCGATTTCTTAAGCGACAGGGGTACAAGCCGTCGAGTGCTTGGAATGGAAGCTATGGGTAGATCATCTACGAGCTCACGTACGAAAATGAGTTCAAATAGTCCGTAAATTGGTGTTGCGATTTCAGTGGATCGGCCGGTTTACCGCCCCAGCCTGTCTTAAAGTGGAACTTTCCACTGTTCCATGTTGGCATTATGATCAGTCGGATACTGGACAAAAGGCTATGAATCTAATATCTCAAAAGAACGCTGCCAATGGGAGGCTTCGACCGCAGTAAAGGAGCCCAGTGATGGCAGGTGATTGCCGCTCATGGCTCAACTCCAATTATATAACCTTCGAAAAAAAGTTCCAGTACGTAATATTTTAGATTATGTGCGAAAGGAAAGAATGAAAAATAGACCCATCTCCTGCATACGAACGGCAAAGAATCTTAAACTAACGTTTCTTAAACTAACGTTGAATCTGAGCCGGACTGTTGCAGCGTGGACGCCTCTTAGTTCGCATGACAGGTCACAGACCGTCGACTTAGGCGGAACAATTAAAATAAGCTTTGTATTACCAAGTCTCGTCGCATAATGGTATTTATATGCCTTGTGTAAAAGGCATCATAGACCAGAGAAGACATGGACAAAGGACTTGTTAACGTACATGTAAAAAGCCTGCTGTCAGTGGCGTCTTAGTCGTGGGCGGACGTAAGAACGAACAGCAGCAGCTATGCTATAGCCTTATATCCTAAATTAGGCTCCAGTGATATTACATACAGCCATACATACGAGAGAATCCCCGGTCCCGTCGACCAACGCAGTACACAGATCTCTGCCCGTAGGAATGGAATTTGTACCACAACTTGGTTTTATATTTCATCCGCTAACCACTTTAAAAAGATTTTTACCGAATCGTGGAGGGATTATCGCGGCTGTGGCCGCATTATTTTTGCTGGATGGGCTGCATGTGACGGAGGTGGCCTCGATCAATGTCCCAATGCAACCGTTCGTCATATTGAAGAGCTTGGGAAGAGCCAGGAATGCGCGTATATCACCCCTCCAGACTCGGAACATTAGCTGCACATGATTGCTTGCCAATAATATTTGATCCCTAGGTGATCCCCGGTCTATTTTGACAGTATCATGTGGCCTGATTGGTGACTCCTCTTGAGGCGCCGTTCTTGCAGGGTGAGTCAACCTCAACCTCATCGGTTTCATCATGACTACCCAAATAGTCGTAAAATGCTATTCGCAACGGATTCCTAGTGAGCTATGTACGTGTAGACTTCAGACTGGAGCCTCCATGTCGCGACGATACATGTTAGGTAAGAAACAGCGAGTACATGCCCTGACACAAAGCAACCTAAATGTTCTTTTGGTAATTCAGGATAAAAATAACTCAGCCAGCAGCAGAAGAGACTGGCGCAGCATCGCAAAAAGATTGCCAGGTGGCGAGTGCTCTCTCGCCGGGAATCGAACCCGGATCTCCAGCGTGACAAGCTGGCATACTGGCCTTTATACTACGAAAGAGGTAACTGGACGGTTTTGCGAAGCCGTCGTAGCGTGGTAGGCCCTGTTGGTTGACATCTGGGCGAGGTAATTCGGCCCATATAGTCTTGGCAGGGCTCCGTCTGGTGCAGGTGTTGTTGGGTGGGCCTTGGAAACAGGGCCGGCAATTTGGGCCGCGGCCTGCGTGTCTACCGTCTGTAGTTGAAGAAGCGGTGCGCAGTGACAGGGCCTCACGGCTGTCTCTGACTCAATGGCTAGCTATCCTGGTCTTTTTTTGTGTAACTTGACGGATAGGATGGTTGTCTTGAGTCCTGAGTTTATTGAGCAGCGTTCGGAGCGGCTAGCATGGCGGGCGGGCCCACCGGGCCGTCCCACGTGCCGGGGCGCTTATCGCACGTGACCAGGAGCAAAAGCTGAGCGGACAGGCGCCTAAAACCGTGCCGGCGCATCGTCACCACCATCTCCAGCAAAGCAGAACCTCGTTGCCCGCCATGGCGCTGCAGCCCTGCCGTACGGCGCTCGCACGAGGGCGGCACGCGGCTCGATTCCTGGCGCCGTCGCTGCGGGCCTCGCTCGGCACCGACGCCGCGCCGCCGACGGGCGAAACGGACGTTGCCGCCGCCGCCGCCAACAACCAGCTGTCGTCGGGCCTGCCGAGATGGAGCCACACGCCGCCGGCGATGAAGGCACCGCTCCAGATGGACTTCGCCAAGAAGGCCAAGAACAAGATCTGGGCCGTCAACAATGACCCCGAGCGCCTCGACGACATGTACGAGCGCTTGCTGGGCCCGCGCGGCAAGCACATGCTCCCTGACGAGCTCAAGTGGCTGGCCGTGACGCACAAGAGCTTCGACCAAGGGCGGCGCGGATTCAACGATCGATTGGCCCTCATGGGTACGTTCAGACGCCGGCCCATCCGTCCTCGATCGCGTCTCGCCCCCCTTCTGGCCTCGTTTTACCATTTTCCCCACGAGACCGACTAGGAGCCCGGGCGGATGACAATCGTGCTAATGCGGACGCGTTCCTCGGGCCAGGCCGAGTTACCCTGCTGATGGAAACGACCAAGTACATCGTCAGCAAGACGCCCAACGACGACGCGCGGGCCCCGGACGAGTTTGGCAGGCAGCCCTTCGAGCACCCGCAGCTGGCGCCCGTCGACAACCTCAACGCCGAGAGCCCGAGAGACGTGGTCGGCAAGGATAAGCTGTACGGCCTGGCGCACCAGGTCGGACTGGTCGCCGTGATGCGGTGGAAGCCCCGGATTGTAGGTCGCGCCCTCTCCGCCCGAGCCCTTGCGCGCGGCTGACACTGCCGACGACAGCCCGACCGACTGTACGCGTCCGGTATCGAGACGGTCATGAGCGCCGCCATCATGGCCATTGTCGGGGCCATCACGCTGCAGCACGGATCCGTGGTGGCGTCCGAGGTTGTGAGGAAACGAATCCTGGACAGGGTGCGGATCCTAGATAGGATGCGGAGCAGTCGCTGATGCAAGCGCCGACGAAAACAAGTCGCCTGCGCAAGGCGGTAGCCATGTACAATGTTTTCCTTTGTCCCTGCCCGAGTACCCACCTTCGGTTCTCCATCACTAGAGAATTTCGGATCGAATGAATGGCGCAGGCGGCCGAACAAGAACCGTCCTCACCAAGACACACGATTCCTTCTCGTCTCCCGGACGGCCCGCCATTCATTCGCTTACACGCAGCCCTTGATCCCTCCTACCGACTTCTCCTCGTGTCGCTCCAGGGCGTGTTGCGCTCCCGGGCGCCGGGGTTACGGCGGCTAATGGGCAGTGTGGGGCCGCCCGCCGGTCCGGCGTGCGGGGCCCCGTGCGGGGGAACGAGCGGAGTGGGGCCGAGCCAGGCGCAGGCTGGCTATGCGTAGATGGCAGACTGCAAATAGGACGAACCTCCCGGTTTCTCTGCACACGCTGGCATCGCCCCTTTGATGTTGCCGTCGTGCTTGCTTCTCCTGTCCCCAGAACATCAAGCCCCATCCGCCCAACCCCCACCGCTTATCCCGGCGTCGACGGAAGACACGCCGACGCACTCCCGCGTCAGCACAAAGGCAATGCCCCCGCTGGCCTACGACCCGGACTCGCCGCTGGAGCGCGCGCCGCCGCCGCCGCGCGCCCCGGCCGAGCGGGTCGCGGGCTCGGCGACGGCGGTG
>NJEV01000479.1:0-18462 GCA_002591385.1 Cordyceps sp. RAO-2017
CCCCCGGCCCGCCGACGGCGCCTCGCGGCCGCGGCGCCTGCCCCGCGCCGGAGCCGCCAAGCTGAGCCGCGGCCTGGCCGCCGTGCCCGAGGCCGAGTTCATGCTGCCGCTCGGCTTCCCCTCCGACGCCGACATCGCCGCCCGCGGATACGCCTACGAGCCCGTCCGGATCTGGAAGGACACCCCGTGCGCCCTCAACATGGAGACGGAGCTGCCGCCGGACCTGGCCCGCTATCTCCGGCTTCGGCACCGGCTCGGCCTCTTCCGCATCGACCCTGCCCGCCAGAGGGAGGTCTTTCGCTGTGCTCCGTCCCAGGACACCCTGGGCTACCAGCCAGTCATCGACTTCCACGACGCGGTACGTCCTGTGACGATGCCCCGGACACCCCCCCCCCTAACTACTAGCAGCACGGCTCCCTACCACCCCCTATGTCTGTCTCAGCTCCTCCCCCTCCCCCTTCCCGCTGACGTGCTTCCAGTACCCCCTGCACATGCTCAACCTGGCGAGCATTCGCGACTTGGAGTCCAAGATCCAGAAGGATCAGGCCATCCAGCGTCTTGACGCGCGCCGATTCCGCGGCAACATCGTCAGTAAGTGCCAGCCGTGAAACTCTTCCTCCGCACAATCCGTCCGCCATTCCCGGCCGCTGACCCCTTTTTCCGGGCAGTCTCCGGCCCGGACGCATATGACGAGGACGACTGGAAACTGGTCCGATTCAAGACGTCCCCGAGCGGCGGCGGCGACCAACTGTCCAGCCTCTTCGACGTTTCGTGCCACACTGTCCGGTGAGTCGGCTTGTTCGCCCGCCTCTGTCTCCCCCGATCGCCATCCGCGGCCGCATGGCCCTGCTCTGACGCCTGCCCCTAGGTGCAAACTGCCCAACGTCGACCCGTCCACCGGCATCCGCCACAAGTCAGAGCCGGATCGTGCGCTTCGCAAGTACCGCGAAATCGACCCGGGCGCGCCCAAGGCCGGCTGTCTCGGTATGCAGCTCTGCCCGGTCTTCCCAGAGTCCGCCGCAGCCGAGCCTCTCCAGTCCACCCTGCAGGCCGGCATGGAAATTGAAGTCTTGCGCCGGGGCTCGCACTTCTATCTGGCTCAGGGCCAGGGCCAGAAGCAAGGAGAGGCGCAGGTCGCGGATAAGCAGCATAATGGCACGCCGTGATATTAGCAAAAAGTCAACCCATGTACACTACCTAATCGAATTCCGCTCAATAGAACCAACAGGCCGTAGAAACACCGGCGTAAGCCTTCGTCATACTCATCATATCGGAATCCCACAAGACCCAACCGTTTGCCCCTGTCACCCGCTTCGTGCATCGTTCGTACACGTGTACGCTGTGCCGTCAGGCCGGCGGCCAAGGCTACTTGAGGTCCGCCGGCGTCAGGGCCTGCACCATGCTCGTGCCCTCGCTGAAGCGCGTGCGGAAGATGCGGTTGGCGTTCTGGAACATGCCGTCCTTCAGGCTGACGACGATGAACTGCGAGCCCTTGAATCGAGTCTTGATAAGGCGGCCGATGTTCTGCGTGTGGGAGAGGTCGAGGGCCGCGTCCACCTCGTCCAGGATGTACATGGGCGCCGGCTTGAACTGCAGCAGGGCCATGATGAGCGAAAGCGCGACAAGCGACCTGCGTGTTCCTCTGTCAGTCAACGTGATTCCTTCAATCGTTTCCCCTGGGGCATTCGCTACCTTTGGCCGCCGCTCAGCTCCGTCAGGCTTTGCTTCCACACCTTGCCCAGGCAGACCTTGACCTCCAGACCGTCGCTGATCGACTTGCCCTCGGGCGGATCCAGCTTCGCGAAGCTGCCCCCGGGCAGGAGCTCCGAGAAGATTTGCCCAAAGTCTCCGTTGACCTTCTCCCACGTCTTCTGCAGCGCCTTCTTTTTGTAGTCGTCCAGGCTGACGATGGTCTCCTCAATCTTCCTCTTGTCCCGGATCACCGTCTTGATCATGTGTTTCAGCGACACCTCCTTCTTCTCGACGCTATCGATCATGTTCATCACTTTGGGGTTGATCTTCTTCTTCATGCCCTGGAAGCGCTCTGTCAAGTTGCGCAGCGTCGCCTTGCACTCGCCAATGTTCTGACCCTGGAAGTCGTAGGGCGTTCCGCTGCGGCCGAACTTGTCTTCCTCGTCGTGGATCCATTCGTGCTCGCTCTCGAGCCGAGCGACGCTCTCCGCCGCTCCCTGCTGCTCCTTGTGGAACCGCTCGATCTGGTGGCCCAGCTTCTGCTTCTCCAAGCCGCCCTCGGCGATCCGAGCATTCTTGGAGCGCATGGCGTCGTCCAAGGCTCGTAGCTCGTCGTCAAACAGATGAAGCTTGGCTCGCTCGTCATCGAGCTGCGCCTGGGCGGCATCATGCGTCTCGGTGAGCTCCGACTGCTGCTTCATGAGGTTCTCAACATCCTGCTGTTGCGCCTTGATACCGACTTCCACGTCCTGCAGCTGATCCCGCGCGGCGGACAGATCGCCGCCGACTTGTTCCGCGTCTAAATTCTCTTTTTGGAGCTCCCTCTGAAGCGTCTTGACGGCCGCAGAATGCTCGTCCAGGCCGGCTCGAAGCTTGTCGAGTGACTTCTGCAGCTCCACCAGCTTTGCGTCCTTGTTTGTATCGAAGTCCTTCATGTCTTTCTCAATCCGCTTCACATCGGCATTGGCTTCCGACTGACGCGCTTTGGCCTGCACAATGCCGTCCTGCAGTTCGGCGATGCTTTTCTTCATGTTCTCGACAACTTGGATGATGGAGGATGATGAGTTTCCGCTGATCTGCTCCTCGGCTAGCTTGATCTCGTGGCTCTTGAGGTCCAACTCTTGCTTGACGCGGCGTGCCTGGTCCAGCGTGGACTTTTCTCGGGCAATCTTGGCTTGGATGTCGTGCAAGGAACGCTCGGCTTCTTTGAGCTGCCTTGTTATGCTGTTGAGCTTCTGCAACGTAACCAGAACGCCACTCGAGTTCGGCGAGCTGCCGCCGGACAAGGTGCCAGAAGGGTCGTAAGCGTCGCCTTCCAAGGTGATGCTCCTCATTCTCACGTTGGGGTCAAAAGTGACCCGCTTGGCCGTCTCCGCGTCCGCGCAGATCAGAGTGTTTCCAAAGACATACTCCATGGCGGCTGACACTTCCTCGTCGTACCCGACTAGGGACAGCGCGAGATCAACCTTGCCGGGAGCGATGCTTTGCGCCGTTGCAATGGTCTCTGCCGAAGCTCTAAATGCTGCGATCTTGTTTAATGGAATGATGGTGACGCGCTTCCTAAGCTTGCCCTTCTGAAGCAGCTGTGTGCCTGTGACCTCTGTATCAACGACGACGTTGTACAGACGCCCGCCAGCACATATTTCCAAGGCAGTACCCGCGCCGGTATGTTCTTTGTCGAGGGTGAAGAGCTGCGCCACTAGGCCCTTGACTTTGGATCGGTCAAATCCGGCAACAGGGTCGGTATAGTTGAAGTCGATGTTGGCAACCTGGCGCTTGAGCTTATCCGAGTCTTCTCGGAAGTTCCGCACCGTCTGCTGCAACTGAGATTCCTGCCTGTACATGTCTTCCTCTCGACCGGGCTCGAAGCCAAGCTTGCTCAATTCGCTCTCCAACTGCTGTGCCTGCGTCCTCAGGCCGTCTAGGTCGCGCAGGAGGCCAGCGTTCTGTTCCTTGGCCTTCTTCGCCCGCGGCTCTTCTTCCTTCAGGCGGCTTTGCAGATGAGAAATCTTGATCTTGGCTTGCTCTTGTTCTGTAGCGGCAGCGGTAGCGCGATTTCGTGCGTCTTGCAGCTGGCCCTGGTAGCCATTCTCTTGGCCGTTCTTCGACGCGACACCTGTTTGCAGGGTTTGCAAGAGCTCCTCCTTCGACTCGACGTCTTGGCGTTGCTTTGCCAGCTCGATCTTCTCCGCGTCGTACGCAGACTTTGCGTCTTCGAATGCCGCCGTCTTCACCTTGAGCGCTGCTTCCAGCTCCGCTACCGACTTCTCCATGGACGCCTTCTTTTCCCTCTCCTCTGTCAGACTTGTGTTCTTCAAGTCCAGAACAGTGGCCAGTCGGACGAGCTCATTGGAATGCTTCTTGACGGCGTCCTCGAGCGCCTGAGCTTTCCCGCCCTTCTTAAGTTCCTTGTCACGTTGGGCTCGGACTTTCCCAATGTCCTCTTCGAGGTGGACGATTTCACTCTTGAGTCGTGTAGCCGAGTCTTCCAGGTCTTTCTGCCGCTGCTTCTTGCTCTCCAGATCCGCAGCTGACTGCTTCAGCTTCTCCTGGCATCGGGTGTAGTCGTATGCGACCACAAGCCGCGTCAGACGCTCGAGATCATTCTGAGTTTGTTGGAAGTCCAGGAACGCCCGCTTTTCGGTGCGAAGCTTCTCCAACTTCGGCTCAATCTCGTCTTTCAGTAGCTCCCTAAGCTCCTGCAGCTTGAGCTCTTTCTTCGCCATTGTCTTCAATGCCTTGTCTCTTCGGTCCTCGAACATTCTTGTTCCAGCCGCTTCCTCGATCATCGCCAGGATCTCTACCGGTTTCATGTTCAAGACCTTTGTGATCCTGCCCTGCATGATGAGGAAATTGGGGTTGTTGATGTTTAACTGCACAGATTGGAAAAGGTTCTGGACCGTCTGTTGCTGCGCTCGATGGCCATTGATGAGGTATTTGGATGTGCCTCCCAGCACAATCTGACGAGTGACGCTGATTGTCGCATACTCCTCAAATCCTATCGGCGACTTCTTCTTATCCCTGTTGTCGAACACGATCGTCACGCTAGCTTTCGTCACTCCCGCTTGGCCGCGCTTGTAGATCAGGTCCTACGCATGATCAGCAAAGGGCCGTGTGAGTGCTCATGGAGGATTGGGTACCTGAAGATTCTGCGCTCGAACAGTGGACATGTTCGTGATACCGAGGACGAAGCATATTGAGTCCAGAATATTGGATTTGCCACTTCCATTGAGACCCGTAATAGAGTTGAAGCTCTCGTCCCTGGAGCTGTCAGAAACGTGGCGGCTGGCGGAGCAAGTCGTCGTGTCTTACCATCCTGATATGACCGTGCGCACGGCGTACGACTTGAAGCCCTGTGAACACGTTAGCCTGTACCAATATAGTTGTGATGGCCTCGCATACGTCGATGATGACTTCTATCACCCTCATGATGACTGGTGCGCGCGGACTTCTGCTACCGGGCGTGAAGACGCTGCAAGGCTACGTTTCTGCAACAGCCGTGGTGGTCGAAGACGCGCTCCAAAGTAAACAATGCAGTGTTGAATATCTGATAAGAGCATGTTATCGGCACGTGAGCTCTATGTACGTCATCACGTGGCTGCCGGTGCCAACGCGACTGCAGGGTGAGCCTGGCCTGCGAGGCGCTAACCCAATTCGGGGTCAACCAAAACAAATGCTACGACTTGGAATTTCGGGTACCAACATCAAGCTATCAACATTACCTTCGTCACCTCTCTCCTCCATCGCAGCTTGCCCTCGGAGCCAAGTCGTTGGCTCGACAAACGTCGTTGATGCTCTTATGATACCCGGTACAACAACGACTTCGTCACTCGAATCTCGCCATAGAGATTGCGGAACTCCCACCTGGGCCGAGGAACCATGGCGGCAATGAGGGGACCGCGCGCGCAGGTCGGCTCTGCCTCATGGATCGCCGACGAGCGGGCGTGCGCTCTGCAGATCGCGCAAGCTGAGGCTGAGGAGTTCTCTTATTCTGTACGGAATGAGCTGGACTGGCTCAATGAGCATATGGCGGGCATCTTTGATGAAAACGAAACGTACGGCGCCCACCCCCTTGTCCCCCCTACCACCAAACTGCCGGCAGCTCACACGCTGCAGGAATCTCGCCGAAACCTTCAAGACTCCCGGGAAACTTCGCGGAAAAACCCCACGGACTGAGCGTTTGACCAAGGCGCAAGAACCACGGGTTGTAAGTGTCCAGCACGATGGTTGATAGGGACGGGAGTCTAACACACAAAAGCCGCTCTCCGATGTGTTTGGCGCGAAGTCAAATGGACTTCCGGGAATTTTGGCACAGGCCAATCGCATACAGTCTCCACAGACTCGCGCCGCCGCGACCAGGAACCAGCAGGGCCCAGCTAAGCCCTCGCCCACCCGAACGGTCGCATCTCCGCCCAGGCAACCGGCTCCCGTATCAACGCTTCAAGACTCCGGATACTTCGGAAGTCAAGATGCTGGAGTTCTGGAAATACACGTGGACGCGCGGCGCGAGGATGCTCAACAAACATCCGATCAGGCTTCTCACCGTGAAGGGACGACGGTGCCGGCAACGAGCAGTCCGTCTCGTGATATGAACGTGGAAACCCCGGAGAAAATGCTTCAGACGAAGCACAAGGAAAAGACGACGTACCGCCGAGCTGATGTCGAAGAAGAAGAGGTCGCTGTCAGTCCCGAACATGCTTCAAAAGCGCAGCACATCGATGTTGACCAGCTGGACGCGCCGGCAACGTCACCTTCTGTTGCGATTCCTTCTGGTGTGAATGCTGCTGAGAAGACACGAGAACCCCAAGCTAGTCACAGAGAGCAAGCGTCCGATGATGGCCGATCACCGTCTGATGGCTCCAGTCCCATCAGGCCCGTGGTTCGAAAGAGCAGCCTGAATTTTGCTTCACTGCCGGCTAGAGAGCCGCTCACTGCCGGGAAGAGCATCGGAGCCCGCATCTCTAGAACAAGTCACTTGGAAAGCCACTACAATAGGCCCACTGGAGGCAAAAGCCTCGGCAATCTTGCCAAAACCGACTCTGACAATAACGGAAACGACGAGATGGATGTGGATGAGGATCAGCGGGCCCCAGGCATCGGCGAACAGAACAGCGTCACTCTGCATCATACCAAAACTTACACACAGAGACTGCAGGACCAGATCAATATGCTCGGAAAATCTCAAGCGAACTCTAGCCAACCGAAGCTGAACTCGAATGCCCAGCCAATGCCGCAGCTCAACGCTGTCGCGCCGAAATCCCCGTCATCCGTGCGAAAAGAACTTGCCCAGACAACACCAGGAGCCTTCCCGGACGACAATGAAGATGAGGACGATGATTGGATCGAGCCGCCTGCGACTGTTTCTGGTACCACAGAAGTTCGACCCGCCTTTCTTAAGAGTCATTCCACCGATGTCATGGAAGAGATCCAAGGTAAACGAGCCATCGGACAGGATGATTTCTGTGACCTTGCAAGCAGAAATGGGAACCCAGAAACTGACCATGGAGAAGAGGGTTCGCCGGAAATCCAAAACTCGGGCGGTCCTATTTCTGACTTGCCGGCGCCAAACTCGGGTTCCGATATGCAATCCCTCCATCACACGGTTTCCGCCTCCAACCCCAGCTTGCGCACTGTGTCGGACTCGGAGAGACCGGGCACGCCGTCAAGGCTGCTATCGCGAAACTTCCGAGACAGCCCTCTCAAGCAGGTCAAGAACAAGCTTTCGTCTATCTTGAAAAGCTCCAGAGGGCTCCTGGTAAGCAGTGCTGCTGCCAGCGCGGAGGGAAAATCAATGCTGTCACCATCTGCTGTTCGTCCTGGTCTTCACCCAACCATTTCAGCCGAATCTGTTGTCTCACAGACCAATGAGGCTCACATACCAAATGAACAGGTCGAAGGAAGCCCTCCACGACCTATCTCTCGACGTACGAGGGCCTCTGTCGAGCGTGAGAAGGAAGAGAAACGGCGTGAGAAGGATGCGAAAAGACTGGAAGCGCAGAATGAGAAACTGGAGAAGGCTCGCGAAAAGGAGCGAGAGAAGGCTCTCGTTTTCAGCAAAGAGCAGGAGAAAATTGCGGCCATGGAGAGACAGGTGGCATCGAAGAGGGCCGATGAGAAGCCACTGATTAAGGAGACACCAAAGCCGACCAGAACAAGCCCCCGCAAGCTCAAAGCTGCCGAAGGCGAGCAAAAGCCCATCGATGAGGACGTCGACATGGACGATGCCGCGCCTTGCGAGCCACCACCGTCGGCTCCCCGATCCATTCGGCCAAACCAGCCGGGTCGAAACAAAGAGGCCAAGCGGCCCATCAAACCAGTCAAGGAAACCCAAGCCAAGGCCAAACAAGCCCCCACGGTTATCAGGGTCAATACAGGATCTCAACACTCCCAATATCATACATCCAACAGGCTTTCCACCGCTTCGCACGACGCCGCCGGACCCTCGAGCCTGCAGCCACAGGGTCGGCTCGTCAGCAAATCCAGCAAGGCATCTTTGCATCTCAAGACATCGACGCAAAGCGCGAAAGCTCCATCCTCGGTTGGCCGACCAAAGGCACTGGATGTGGCGGCGAGAAAGAAAGAGCTGGAAGAGCGTGAAGCGCAGCGGCGACGTGAAATTAAGGCTGAGATGGAGCGCAAGCGGGCCGCGGCTCAGGAGGAACAACGCAGACAAGAGACGTTGCGTCGCCAGGAGAATGAGCGGCAAAGGCAGTACGACCAGGAATACACTGCGACCCAGAACGAAGGAAAGACTCCCGCACAGAGACGAGCCGCTCTTGAAAAGGCCAAGCAAACGAGAGCTCCACCTCCCGCACCGCGATCACAGGCAAACGGACCTCCCGAGTCGACTGAGAAGGCCACATCTACAGCTTCCAACGCCAGGGGGGATCCTCAAACCATCCGGCCACCATCTCGTATGACATCCAACTTGCATCGTTCCCAGGATGAGTTGAGTCGACCGGTCAATGCTGTCCTGTTGAGCTCATCCAAAGCCGGTGCAAAACGACCCATGGGCGCAGAGCGAAATGACGAGAGCCACGTGAAGCGCGCTCCATCTCGAGGCGGCCCGGCCTATCAGGCAAATGAGGCCAAGAGACGGCGAACAAGCGACACATTCGACGAGGGAGCTGAGATTGATCATTCGCGAAACATCAAGGGACCGCCTGTCCGACCATCTGGCGGTTTCAAGAAGGTTTGCCACCCGTCTGCCGTTCGACTTCCATGTTCGTGTATGGAACTGACTGACATGTTGGATAGGAACTGCCGACAAAGTCCATGTACGGCTATGCGAATGCTTCGCATAGCGCAACTCGGGACTTGTTCAAGGCGACTGTGACTGCGCAGCACAACAGCCATACCAAAGCGGCTCACCCCTTGGATATGGCACAAATCTCCAAGGGTGCCATTCCATTTGCCCCGAACACGCACTCGGCTGGGACTGCCTACAAGACGCCTGCGCGCCCTGGGGCGTACAATGCCAAGTCGACCGCGAAGTCGGCCGCGAGATCGTCGCCACGCTTCCAGAATGGCGAATCCATTGAACTTCCTGAAATCCAGACGGACGACGAGGACGAAGACGAGGATGAGCCGAATGGAATGAGTGTCGCCGCCTGGGCCGACTCTCCCGATCTTCGCCGAGCGCTCGTGCGCCAAGAGACGATGGACCCGTCACAGATCTTTGGCCCGCCCGCACCGTTGAATATGGAGGAGGTCTTCAACAAGAGCAAGGAGAGATGGCACAAATTTCGTGCCAGGACATCCAGCGCAAACTGGAGTGGAGCTGATCGACTGACAGAGGAGGACATCAGGAAGGACCTAGCTGCGCGCGACAAGCTCAGGCGGGAGGGCGGCTGGTCATACGAAATGAGTAGGGAGATGATTTGAAGTACGGGTCTTCGGGTGTAGGCTCGCCTGGCAATGGTCTGTTGGAATCTCGCGGACGCCGAAGGCGAAGGCGGCGATGGGTTTTGTTTTTTAATTGATTTTTTTTTTACGGGCGTTGCTTGACTTTGAGCATAAGCATTTGACAACGCAGTCACAGGGCAGAGGCGACTACTAGCAGCATTTGGCGCAAGGATAGGCGACATGAAGTTTTTTTTCCGACGCATCTGAGGCCGGCGAACGCACAGAAGTTGAGGTTGTGTCAGGGCTGTCGACTGATGAAGGCTCTGCCAAGTCGCAAGTTTCCGGCTCTGGACCAAGATGTGATGTCACGCAAAAGCCCGGCTGCAAATTCATTTCCGAAATGTCGATGCGGGAAAAGGGAAATCCATGGCTCCCGTGGAACAAAGGACAGGTTTTAGCCTGCTGTAGAGACGCATCCTATCTTTATTTCACCACGTGTGAAGCTGCGACAATGAACCGCGCAAAAGCAGGGGCTGCAGAAGGGGCAAGCCGGTTTGGGCATCTCGTGCATGGCGAAGCGGTGAGAAGTGTATGTGCAGTGCAAAGTTGCAGGCCCACGACAGGTCCTTGGGGAAGCGATGCAGGCGATGGCCACAGCAGCCAGCAGGAAAAGAAGCACTCGGCCAGAGAGGGTTGAGGAACAGGATTAGATAAGCCAGAATGTCGACCGGGTGCCAGGGCACGCGTGAGAAGACGCGGTGGAGTCGAAGTTCCGGGTCCGAAAGTAGGCTATACCCGATATGGCCAAGCGCTCCCTCCCCGATAGATAACTTTTCTCCTGCGCGACAGAAAAAAAAAATCCTCCTGAGCTTCATCGACTTTTCACCCCGTATAGAAGTCGGTCGCCAAAGCCGTCGTTCATCCTCGGCCTCTCCTTTTCATCATCAACCCCCGTTCTGACAATCAGCTGCTCCATAGTCCTGCCCTGTCTTTCTGCGGTGTCCCTCAACAATGCTTAGGCAAGGCATCAGACGCTGCGCCGGCCTGGCGGGCGGCGCCGCGTCGACCTCGATGCTTCTGCGCAGTCGAGTTGCACTGCCCAAGGCGGCGGCGCTGTCCCGCTGCAATTCTCCCCAGGTGCTGAAGAGCTTTACCTTCCTCTCTCGTCCTTACAGCAGCGAGGCGCTTGCCGAAGAGTCGCCGAGCTCTGGCGCCGCGGATAAGGAGCCGAGTGCAAAGTTCGCGGACCTGGCCAACATGGGCGTTCATCCCAATCTTCTCAAAGCCATCGTCAACGACATGCAATACACCACCATGACTCCCGTGCAAGCAAAGACCATCAGCCCGGCCCTAAAAGGGACAGACATGTAAGTTGAGCAGCATGTTCCTCGTCTGCGTCGCGACTCCCTCAGCTGACGCATCGCAGTGTGGCGCAAGCCAAAACCGGCACAGGCAAGACGATTGCCTTCCTGCTACCTCTTTTGCAGCGCATGATCACCGAGGACCCCTCACTGGCGTCGAGGAGCGCTTCGTACACGGCCAAGTCCAACGACATCCGCGGCATCATCATGTCGCCCACGCGAGAGCTGGCCGAGCAGATTGCCACCGAGGCTCGTCGCCTGACCAAACACACCGGCCTTGTCATACAGTCGGCAGTGGGAGGCACCCACAAGCTCGGCATGCTGCGGCAAACGCAACGGGAGGGTTGCCATCTTATGGTGGCCACACCAGGGCGACTGCACGACTTGCTTTCGGATCCTTCTACCGGCATTGACGCGCCCAACCTGGCGGCTATGGTGCTTGACGAGGCCGATCGCATGCTGGATGTCGGTTTCGAGAGGGAACTCAACCAGATCGTCAGCCATCTTCCCAACCCATCTGAGAAGGTCCGCCAGACAATGCTCGTCTCGGCCACGATTCCCGACAATGTCATCCGCCTCGCTCGCACCATGATCCGACCCGATGACTTCGAGTTTGTGCAGACAATTTCGGAAAACGAGTCTCTCACTCACGAGAAGGTACCCCAACACGTGGTTCCTCTCAAGTCGTGGTCCAACGTCTTCCCCGCCATCTTCGAACTCATTGATCGGGAGGTAGCGGCCACCCCACGGGAAAGAAACACGCCAGGCTTCAAGGCAATTGTATATTTCAATACGACAGCCTTGGTCGAGCTGAGTGGGGAGATGGGCTTCCAGAGGAGGAGGTCTCAGGCGATGCAGACATCTACCTTCTCCATCCACTCCAAACTGACCCAGTACCAGCGCACAAAGGTTGCCCAGCTTTTCAAAGACTGCAGGTCTGGAGTTCTCTTCTCCTCCGACGTCACGGCTCGCGGCATGGACTTCCCCAACGTTACCCATGTCATTCAAGTCGACACGCCCCGTGATCGCGAGTCTTACATTCACCGTCTTGGCCGCACAGCGCGACAGAACAAAGAGGGCCAAGGCTGGCTGTTCCTCCCCCCAACCTCCACCGACGCGACCAGGCATATGCTCCGCGGCCTGCCGTTGAAGGAAAACTCCGACTTGGCCACCGCCAAATTTGATGTTTCGGCAGGTGAAGACAGCAAGTACCATGCAGAAGTCAAAACGCTCATGAGCCGGACCCAAGGCTACTTTGGCTACGCTTACAAGTCCATATTCGGACTTCAAGGCGGTAGTGCTATGAAGATGAGAGACCTCATCGGGGATCTAAACCTCTGGGCCACCGAGGGTTGTGGCCTGCCGGAGCCACCGGCTGTGTCGGAATCGTGGGCTCGGAAACAAGGCCTATCGGGCCTTGGCCTGAATGTCAAGGATGGCGTGCACGAAGATGACCGCAGGGACAACAGGAACGGCGGGCAACGTTTCGGGGGCGGGGGCCGGGGAGGTTCCGGCTATGGTGACCGCCGCTCGTCTCGGTCGTCTGATCCCTTTGAGCGAATGGGCCGCGACGCGCGCCGCGACGACCCCCGCGGTGGCCGCGACGGCGGCCGCGGTGGCGGCCGCAGCGGCGGATACGGCAGAGGGCGCTCGTCGTGGTAAGATGGGCGTGTCGGCAAAAGATGAGACTACAATCAAATCCGCCAAGGAGATTGTCCGAGGAAAGAAAGAATGATGTACTCTGGTTTGGACAGCCTTGGACGGCCGGAAACGTCGGGCGCGTTAAAGAGGGCAGCCTGATCTCGTGTACGCTAGAAGTTAGGGCGAATTGCAAAGGGCGTTTACGGGTAGGCTAGGATTGTCGGGACCGGTCGATGGCAGCTCCTGAAAACGCCTCTCTCACTTTACTGCTCCGATTTGCGATGATAGGGCCGCGTGGCTGTCTGGTTTGTAGTCCAACGTGAAGTCCGAAAACGCCATGGATGAGAAAGCCAGCAGTAAGCAGAAGATGGGTTGAGTGAGATAGATATTCTCATCTCGGACGGCCCAAGGCCGATATCCTCTGTCCGTCCAAGACGGCCCCTCGGTTGAAGCTCTCGACGCGGTCGGGCAACAGGAAAGAGGGCTAGGGCCGGGCCATGAGCAGGTTGGCGTCCCACAGCAGGACCCTCTCGTCCCAGCCAACGGAGGCGACCCATCCGCCGACGCCGAAGAGGCACCAGTCGACGCCGGTGACGAACTCGGTGTGGCGGTTCATCAGGCCCATCTGGCGGCCGGGGACGGGGCCGGGGGCCGGGCCCGGGGCGTGGGCGGAGGCGTCCCTCCACAGGCGGACCGTCATGTCGTAGCTGGCGCTGAGCAGGACGTCGGCGGCGTGGGGGCTCCAGGCCAGGCGGCGCACGGCGTACTCGTGGCCCTGCATGACGGACAGCGGGCCGGCGGCCGGGTTGCGGATGTCAAAGGTGCGCAGGAGGCGGTCGACGCCGCCAGTGGCGACGACGGTGTCGTTGTACTTGTTCCAGTCGTGCGTCAGGACTTCGGCGGGCGACGAGGCGGCGCCGGCGCCGCCGAGGGCCAGAGCGGCGCCGGGGGGCGCGGCCGGCGCGTGGACGGGGATGGCGGCCACGAGGTGGTACTTGGCCGAGGCGGGCACGCGCAGGTCAAAGAGCCGGAGGTGCGAGTCGGACGAGACGGCCGAGACGAGGGCCGGGTTGGAGGGGCAGAAGGCCGTGCTGTAGGTGCAGTTGCCGATGGGCAGCGTCTTGATGGAGTGGTTGCGGGTGGGAGACCACTGCCGAGGCCGTATAGCGTCAGTGCGGAAGACGGAGGAGGAGCAGCAAGGAGTAAGAGGGGGGAAGGGAGGCGGCGCGCACGATCTTGACGGTCCCGTCCCAGGAGCTGGAGACGAAGGTGTCCTTGGTGACGGGATTCCAGCAGACGGAGAAGGTCTCCCTCTTGTGCTCGTGGAAGTTCATGATCGGGAAGTCGTTGAGGCCGAGGTCGAAGAGCTTGAGCGAGCCGTCGCCGCAGGCGACCACCAGCTGGTTCTCATTGATCTCGGACCAGGCCAGGTCGTAGAGGGCGTCGTTGGTGTCGAAGCTGCACGTGCCCGGTCAGCCGGCTCTGGAGCAGACGAACGGATCGCGAAGGGGCGCTCTCTCCCTGCACGCACGTCTTCTCCACCTGGACGCCCTGGACCGTCAGGCCGAGGGCGAAGATGCGGCCGTTGCCGACGATGCCAAAGTTGGCCGAGGCCGCGACGGCGATGCGCGAGTCGTAGTAGGGCGAGTAGCGGACCGCGTACGGGTTGAAGCCCTGCGTCCGGAACTCGAGCATGGCAGCCATGGTTCGCCGGGACGGGAGAGGCCTCGGCAGCGGCGCATCGGGGGCCGACGGGGAGCGCGCTTCTGTTGTCTGTTCCCCTGCTCTTCTGCCCTCGTCTCTCTCACTCTCACGATGGGCTTGGCCCGGGAAGAGGCGGGCGACGGGACCGAGTCGGATGCTGTCTGTCCGCCTGGGCCGTCGATGGGCAGCTCGGGGAAGCTGGCTTATCGGGACGTCGGACTGGCTGGCATGTGCCTCGGTAAGCGCCGGCCGTCCGTGCCGGTTGGCCAATGTGCGTCGGACGGATAAGGCAGGTAGCGGATGACGACGGTCCTGCATGCGGCGGGGGAGTGCAGCAATCGGGGGCTTTAACGAGAGCTGGTTGTATCACGTGATATCGCGTCTTGGTCTCTGTCGCGCTGATGCTAGCTAAAGCGCTTTAGGACACGGGCAAGACGAAGCAGGCTGGCGATCTCTTGACCGTACGACAGCCATATCGAGAGCGGCATCATTGGCAAGGGCATTCCTCCGCGACATACCGCTGCGCGCTACGTGGCGGCGGCTCTGCGTCGTCAACGCCGCTGCACGTCATCCACCCCTGACGCCGTGGCTCCATGGAGTCATTCCTCGCGCGCCCGAAGCGGAAATCAGCAGCCGTGGCCGAGGCCGGCGCCGGCGACGACGACGAGCCGACGGAGGTAAAGCTGGCGCTTCTGTCGTCTCTGCACGCCGGGATCGACCAGGAGACGATCCTGGATGTCCTCCTGGCGCACGACGGGTCCGTGAGCCGGGCCTCGGCTGCGCTCAGGACAAGCCAGCCCGAGGCGAGGAAGACGGGCGTGATCGGGCATCAGCAGTCGCTGAAGAGATACGCGCTGGCCGGCCCGTCGGCCTCGCCGGGCTACAAGAAGGTCAAGTCGAAAAGGGGGAGCACGCTGCACCTGTACGACCCCGAGGACGTGGCGGAACACACGCCCTGCACCATCATCCACGACTTTCTGCCGCCAGACGTCGCCAACGACCTGCTGGCGGAGCTACTGGCAGAGGCCGAGTCGTTTGAGAAGCCGACGTTCAAGCTGTTCGACAATGTCGTCTCGAGCCCGCACACGTCCAGCTTCTTCGTCGAGAGCTACGACGCCATGCGGTCGCAGAAGGCCGACTACTACTACAACGGATCCAGACTGACGGCAAGTCGGCGCCCGTCCGTCCATACGGGGCGCGAAACGCGACGAGGGCTGACGGTGGGGGCTTTCGCCTCACGCAGGACGTGCGGCGCATCACGCCCCAGCTGGCCAAGGTCAAGCCGGCGGTGCAGGAGGCCGTCAACGGGGAGATCCAGCGGCGGATCGCGACGCGGTACCCGGGCGGGCGCAAGCTGCGCTTCCAGTCGCCCGAGCGCTGGCTGCCCAACTCGGCCTTTGTCAACTGCTACCGCGGCGGGCAGGAGAGCGTCGGCTGGCACAGCGACCAGCTGACGTACCTGGGGCCGCGCGCCGTCATCGGGTCCGTGTCGCTGGGCGTGGCGCGCGAGTTCCGCGTGCGCCGGGTGCTGCCGCGCGACGCCGACGGCCGCGACGCCGACGCCGAGGGCCAGCTGTCGATCCACCTGCCGCACAACTCGCTGCTGGTGATGCACGCCGAGATGCAGGAGGAGTGGAAGCACTGCGTCGCGCCCGCGCCCTCCATCGACCCGCACCCGGTCGCCGGCAACCGGCGCATCAACATCACGTACCGCGACTACCGGCCGGCCATGCACCCGCGCCACACACCCCGCTGCGCGTGCGCGGTGCCGTGCGTCCTGCGCGTCGTCCAGCGCAGGACCGACAGCTTCGGCCGCTACTTCTGGATGTGCCACGCCGGCAACGTGCCCGGCAAGTCCGGCTGCCCGTTCTTCCAGTGGGCCGAGTTCGACGACGACGGGAACCCGCTCGCCGGCGGCGGCGGCGGCGGCGCAGCGCCCGCGGCCGCCCCCACGGCTTGAGGCTCTCGACGGTGATGCCTCGGGACGCCCGCTCCAGGCCAGCCCGGCCCGAAACCAAGAAGAGGGGCGTGATCGGGTATCAGCAGTCCCAGGAGAGGAAGGGCGCACTCGGTGCTCGCCGACCACGAAGAAGACGATGTGGGAGAGGGCGATCAGGCTGCTGTTGCACGACGCCGACGACGTCTTCGGCGGAACACACGCGCTGCGCCGTCATTCACAACCTTTCTGCCTAAAGCGATGAATCTATTTTTGGCTTCTGCTTCCCTCTGTATATGCAAAAGCCAATGGGGCCGCGCTACATCAGAGGTGGGTTACCTATTCAAGGCGTCTTGTTGTTTTCTCCATCCTGTCAACGTCATGCTGTCGAAGGTGACGTCCATGACGCAGACCGCTCCAAGCAAAGCTGTCAAGATACGCGTGCTTGGCAGGCTTGGTAAAACCTGCACACGTTGTCGAAAGAAGAAGCATCGCACTCCAGCTTCCTTTGCTTGTAATCGACCGGAAAGCCGGCCTGATCCTGCTGTCTTAGCACCGTGCACAGACCTTTCGCATTCGCCCCGTTGCGAAGACGAGGAGCGCCAACTTCATGATGAAGCCAGCGTGGCAGTTTTCGACAGGTACAAAGGCGAGGGAGGAGCAAGATGGAAGCGAGAGTCTAGGAGCGGGCGATGGAATTCCCGTCCGGTGGGAGGAATCAAGGCCTCGGGAGCGGAAGAAAGCAAGCACTATATCGACATGGAGCTGCTGCGCACGACGAGCGATATACGGCATCCGGCTCGCGCCGCTCTCCCCGAGGGCAGCCCCGGCCAAGGGCCCGCCCGCAGGCTTTCCTGCTCGGCCGCCGGGCTGCCTGCCGGGCCACCTCGCAGCGCTCGCCGGCCACGCCGTGTTCGGGCAGGCGCCGACGCAGGCCGGACCGGAGATTCATGGCTTCGCCCCGTCGGACGCAGCGCGGGGATGTTGGCGGACCGGGTAGGAGAGGAGGGTCCTCTGCAAGGGTGCCCGGGGGACGCCATGACCGCCATCGTGAGATGTATGGATTCTGCCTCGTTTTCCAAGAATATAAGAATACCGTAGCTGCAGCCCTTCTTCTCCTCTTGCCGGCTGCTGTCGTCCTAGGCCTAGCACGTGCGCCCGTATAAGCGCTGCCTGTTTATGACCGCCGACTCAGCCAAGGCAGATTGGACCAAGGTACGGGTATGTGCATACGTCTCTTTATGCGGCCGAGGCTGGCAATACCAGGGGGCGTGCGGGCTGCATGATTCGGACCGCTGCGCACATTACGAGGAGAGCGGGAGGATGGAGACGAGCCGCGTAAGACGCGGTCTGGAGATACGAGTTCGGGCACCAGCGCTCGAGCACGCTTCGCGACTCTTCGAAGTTGAGCTGGGCGCATACCTGTAACGTAAATACTTGTCTATTCATAGCATAAGCGGGCAGAGACTACGATATAGGGCCTACTTCTATACAGCCCTTCTACCATATAAGTGTACCTGTGCTGCGATCGCGATAAGAATCAAAAAGGCTGACGAGGCGGAATATAAGGCAAGCGAGGCAGGGAGAGCAGAGAGGTGATACGAGACATGGAGGGCATACGGGGCAGAGTTCTGATCCGCACCGCGAGGATTATGCTAGGCCGTGACCGCCACAACGATATATATAGCGGGTATGAGCTTGCCGCATGCCCCGAAATAAAAAGATGCAAAGTAAATAAACGGCAGTCATATCGAGAATCAAAGAGAAGAGCGGCCGAACTTTGATTTTCGCAGTAGTCATCCGACGATAGTTGGCATAAAGACTACAGGGACGTCATCCTACCTGGCCATGTGACAGCTGCAGCTGGAAGGCAAGTACGATATCACGACCGGTGACGGCGGAAGAGCCTCAGTCCCTTTCCGTCTCGTGGTGATGGCCGAAGCCGGCGTGGAGTTTCTCGGTGGGCCGCCGGAGCCCCCCCGTGTCTGCAGATAGCGGGCCGCCGAGATCGGCGTGGACGCGCTATCGGACGGTACCTCGTCAGGCCTCCCCTCGACCGCAACGCTCTCTTTCTTTCCAACGTCGGCCGCCATCAACAGCCGTCCATCTGCGGCTCCCCCGAAGCCGACGACGCCCGATGACGGCCGAGCAGCCGCTCAGCTTCCCGGCGGCCTCGGCGGCGGCGCTGGAGCGCCGGCTGCCGCCCCCGAACGCGGGCGGCGGCGGCGCGCGGCCCTTCGTCACCCTCACCTTCGCCACGTCGCTCGACTCGATGCTGTCGCA
>NJEV01000048.1:0-20925 GCA_002591385.1 Cordyceps sp. RAO-2017
CCCGTCGCGCGACGCCGCCGCCGCCGCCGCGTCTGACCGAGGGACGCCGGTGGGCATCCGCTCGCCCGACGCCGCGGGGCGGCCGGACGGGCGGCCCATGGACCACGCCGAGGCGATGACGACGCCGACGCCCAAGCCGGTGCGGTACGGGGACCGGCCGGTCTGGTGGCTCGACGTGCTGTGCCCGACGGAGGCGGAGATGAAGGTGATCGCCAAGTCGTTCGGCATCCACCCCCTGACGGCCGAGGACATCATGCTGCAGGAGGCGCGGGAGAAGGTGGAGCTCTTCCGCCAGTACTACTTCGTCAACTACCGGACCTTCGACCAGGACATCAGCAGCGACAACTACCTCGAGCCCGTCAACATGTACGTCGTCGTCTTCCGCGAGGGCGTCCTCAGCTTCCACTTCTCCATGACGCCCCACCCGGCCAACGTGCGCAGGCGCATCCGCCAGCTGAGGGACTACCTGATCCTGTCGTCGGACTGGATCTCGTACGCCATCATCGACGACATCACCGACGTCTTCCAGCCGCTGATCCAGAGCATCGAGGACGAGGTGGACGAGATCGACGACGGCATCCTGCAGCTGCACTCGTCGGCCGACAAGCGGATCAAGGACGAGAAGCACCCGGCGCGGAACGACGACAACACGACGGCCATTGTCGACTCGAGCGACATGCTGCGCCGGGTCGGCGACTGCAGGAAGAGGGTCATGAGCCTGCGCCGCCTGCTCGGCAACAAGGCCGACGTCATCAAGGGCTTCGCGAAGCGCTGCAACGAGCGGTGGGAGATTGCTCCGCGGTCCGAGATCGGCCTCTACCTCGGCGACATCCAGGACCACATCATCACCATGACGTCGAATCTCGGCCACTACGAGGAGTAAGTCGTCGCGACACGCCACTCCCAAACCCCCCATGCTGACGAGACGTGTCCAGAATCCTGGCCAGGAGCCACGCCAACTACCTGGCGCAGATTAATATTCGCATGAACGAGCGGCAGGAGCAGACGGCGGACGTGCTGGGCAGGCTGACCGTCCTGGGAACGATCGTGCTGCCGATGAACATCATCACGGGCCTGTGGGGCATGAACGTCTGGGTGCCGGGCCAGGAGTACGAGGGCAACCTGGCCTGGTTCGTCTGGATCACGGCCGGCCTGATCTGCTTCGGCCTGGCGTGCTACATGATCGCCAAGCGGGTGTACAAGATTGTGTGAGAGACGAAGGGGGGACTCGGCCGGGCGGCACTTTTTTCTTTTTTTTTCCCTTTGTTTCTTGGGTACAAAATCAGGCACACACACGCACACAGCAGCACGCACACACACACACCGGGAGGACGCGTCCATGGCCCAGCCGTCCCACGCACCAAGCACTCGCCGGCAGAGGAAAAGGGGGGGGGCACACAACATACACATACATACAGACACATGCAGAAACACGCGGCGCCATGCACGGCGAGACGAGAGCAGCGGCGCCGACGGGCCGCACGCGGATCTGCTTCCGGCACGCGGAGAAGAGGAGGACGCAGGCAGGGGATCGACCGCCACGGCGGGGGGTGGGGGGAGGATAGACGCCGGCGCAGCGGTGGGAATAGAAGCGTGCGCGCCGGCCAAGGCAGACAGACGGTTTTTGCCGTGCGTGCTGTGTGGCGCGCGCGTGCGCCTCGTATCGGCGCTGCGCCCGCGCCGTGACACGCGCACCGGACGACGCGCTCGGTCCCATTCGTTGTCTTTGCTCGTTCCTGGCCGGGGCCACCTCTGCATACATACGTACAGTACATGTCGTGCTTGCCGCCCTGTCCTGGGCGCCGCGGGCGACGGCAGCCTTGGCCGTCACGGGCTCCCCCTCCCCATCCCCCTTTTTTTTGTTCGTCCGACCTGGAAATCTCGCCGGCGCTGCCTCCCGTCTTTCGGCCACGGCCTGTTCCTCCCGAGACGTCCGAGACGGGCTCGATGGCAGAGAACAGTGGCTGTACCCCTTGTTCGTTCCGTCCACGCTTGGTTTCTCGGGTCGGGAATCCGCAGTCATCGCTGCGCGAGGTCGTCCCGTCACACACGACGCGTAAATCGATCCCCGCACGCCGCAGCGGGCGCCGGCAGCCGTCGGCACCCGGCGGCATCCCTGTGTCGCTCTCCGGGACGCGGCCGGCCCGGTCATCTCCGTTGTTGAGCCAGGAACGTGGCCCGGAGGGCGAGGATCTGCTGCTTCTCCGCCTCGGGCAGCATGTCGATCTGGGCCTGCGGCAGCTCCATGACCTGTCGTATTAGGGCATCGGGATCTTGCGCGGCGGTCGGCGGGGCCGACGACGCGCCGTAGCCCTGCGCGGCCATCGCCGGCGGCGCGTAGGGCAATCCGGCGACGGGCGGCGTGTTGTTCGCGGCGGGATAGCCGGGCATCGCGCCGGGGAAGCCGGCGACGGGCGCTGGCTGGGAGTGGGGGGCGCCGAGCTCGGCCACGGACTGGATGGCCTCGGGCGAGACGAGGCCCATGAGGAGGATGGCCTGGAAGACGGCGTACGAGAGCTGCGGCGCTTGCTGCAGGAGCTCGGTCGCTCGTTGGGGGTCCGACGACGCCAGCGTCTTCATCTGGCCGAGGATGTCGAGGAGCTGTGGCGGCGGGAGCGTGTTGAGCGTCCGCGAAATGGCGTCGGTGCACGTCAGGCCCGGCGGTATCTCCTTGCCGGCGGGCAGTGGCGGCAGGGAGCCTGATTGCGACACCATGCCGGCGCCATTGGCGGCATGCAGGTTCAGCGACGAAGAGGACTGGGTTGTTGGCGGTCCGGGTCAGCAGGTGGCACGGCCGAGGCGGGTGTACGGGGAGGGGAGGCGCCGCTTACCTGGTTGTTATTGTTGTCGTCGTCGCCGCCTTTCTGCTCGTTGGAAAAGTCGACGCGTAACTTGCGGCCCATGATCTCGTAGTCGTTGAGGTTGCGCACGGCCGAAGAAGCAGAGTCTGCGCCTGGTCATGAGATTCTTCTGCGCCAGCCACGGATGGGGACAAGGCCACAGACCGGTGTCGGGGTAGTCGGCAAAGCCGAAGCCCTTGGGGCGCCCAGTCTCGGAGTCGTAGACGAGGCGGAACCGCTCGACTTTGCCGGCGCTGGAGAAGATGTCTGTGATTTGCTCCTCGGACAGGCCTGTTGACTCTGTCAGCATTCACTGCCCTCGGTTTTTGCTTGGCCCTTCCTTTTCTTGGGCGACCGAGGTCGGAGAGATGGATTTCGAGGAAGAAGGGCAGACTCGACCGGGCGTACCATATGGAATGTTGCCGACAAAGACGACGCGCGACGGAGGTCTGGTCGACATCTTGGACGGCTCTGGCTGGAGAGGGTTGGGAGGAGGCTCGCGTCGCGGACTTGGGGCGCGACTTCCCCTCGTGACGGGGGGCGATGGCGCAGAGGGGGTCGAGGCTAGCGGACCGTGTATAGGGCGCTCAAGCGTGCTGGGCTGCCGCGATGTTCGTCGGCCTCGCGATGCAGGGCGAGGCTGAGCGGGCGGCCCAGGCTGAGACGGGAGGCAGGACGGCAGAAGGGGGCGAGGTCGAGGAGGGGGCCTTTGGAAAATGCGCTTGATGTCTGCCTCAGTGGCTTGGGCATCGGATGGTGGCGCTGCGCTCGTCGGTAAGGGTCGTCGACTCGTCGGTGAGGCCCGCGGAGGATGAATGAGGTGGAGAAAATGGTGGTGGTATTTTGCAGCTGGCCTCCCTGCTAGTACAATTGCTACGGCGGTAGCTCAACTGCTGCTTAGCTCCAGGACCGAGTCTGGCTCGTGAAGCCGGGGATTTGCCGCGCGACGTCCATCGTCCACTCTCTAACAGCCCAGCTATTAGGTAAGCAGAGGAGCGAGCGTTCGAATCCGTGCGTGATGGCCCTGATGGGGCATGCCACTGAGCCCAGGCACTTGGAGGATTGCGACAATGGCCACATGGGGCTTGGCGCTGTTTGACCTCTGGAACAAGTGCCGTCCAGGGCACATCCCTCCTCTCTCTACAGCCTCTGCAGGGCAAATCTGTCCCCATACCTTTGTGCCTCAGGTTGCCGCGGAGCCTTGGCCCCCGTTCCAGGGTAGGTACCTACCGCCCGGGGGTGGAGGTGTAGTTGCGACGGTGGCCTCAACAAGGCTTACACGCCTCTCTCTTTTTTTTATGGCAGGGGACTGCGCAAGTAGACTATACACACCGGCGCATCTGAACGAGTCCTGACCATCAATTGTCGACGACGACGACGACGACGACGACGACGCACGCTCCCGTGCTGCCTTGCGGCTCGCAGTGGGCAAGCATTCTCCATCACACGTCGAGGCCTGCGTACGAGAGCGACAACGAGGCTGCGGCTGTCGGCCGTCGAGCACCGCTGCCACGATGCCGGCCAAGTCGAGATTCACCAAGCTCGATGCCTTCACGAAGACGGTGGACGAGGCGCGGATCCGGACGACGAGCGGCGGCGTGGTCACCATCGTCTCGCTGCTCGTCGTCCTGTTCCTGGCGTGGGGGGAATGGGCCGAATACCGCCGGGTCGTGATACACCCGGAGCTTATTGTGGACAAGGGCAGAGGTAAGGCGACGCGGACGCAGCCCAGGCGTGGGTTGCGCGTGGCGGCCGAGGACGAGGCACGAGGGGGCGAAGGCGCGCGCTGACCAGAGGCCGGCACAGGCGAGCGCATGGAGATCCACCTCAACATCACCTTCCCCAAGATGCCGTGCGAGCTGCTGACGCTCGACGTCATGGACGTGTCCGGTGAGCAGCAGCACGGCATCGCGCACGGCGTCAACAAGGTGCGGCTGCGGCCCAAGCACCAGGGAGGCGGCGTCATCGACGTCAAGTCGCTGGCGCTGCACGACGAGACGGCCGAACACCTCGACCCCAAGTACTGCGGCGAGTGCTACGGCGCGAGCGCGCCGGCCAACGCGCAGAAGCCGGGCTGCTGCAACAGCTGCGACGAGGTGCGCGAGGCCTACGCCGGCCAGGGCTGGGCCTTTGGCCGCGGCGAGGGCGTCGAGCAGTGCGAGCGCGAGCACTACGCCGAGAAGCTGGACGCGCAGCGCGAGGAGGGCTGCCGGATCGAGGGCGGCCTGCAGGTCAACAAGGTGGTCGGCAACTTCCACCTGGCGCCCGGGCGCAGCTTCAGCAGCGGCAACATCCACGTCCACGACCTCAAGAACTACTGGGACACGCCCGACGGCAAGCAGCACGACTTCACGCACGTCATCCACCAGCTGCGCTTCGGCCCGCAGATACCCGACCACATCAAGCAGAAGCTGGGCGGCTCCAAGGCGATGCCGTGGACCAACCACCACCTCAACCCGCTCGACGGCTCCCAGCAGGAGACCAACGACCCCAACCTCAACTACATGTACTTTGTCAAGATCGTGCCGACCTCGTACCTGGCCCTCGGCTGGGAGAAGAAGATGCAGAAGATTGCGGGCATGATGGACGGCAGCGCCGACGGCAGCGTCGAGACGCACCAGTACTCCGTCACCAGCCACAAGAGGAGCCTGACGGGAGGAAACGACGCCGAGGAGGGCCACGCAGAGCGGCAGCACTCGCGCGGCGGCATCCCGGGCGTCTTCTTCTCCTACGTAAGTCAAGCAAAATCCCTGACGACGACGGCGGCGACGAAGACGACGACGGAGAGGCTGACGGCAGAGCAGGACATTTCCCCCATGAAGGTGATCAACCGCGAGGAACAGTCCAAGTCCTTTCTCGGGTTCCTGGCCGGGCTCTGCGCCATCGTCGGCGGCACGCTGACGGTGGCGGCGGCCGTCGACCGGGGACTGTTCGAGGGGGCGACGCGGCTGAAGAAGATGCGATCCAAGGATCTGTGAAGGGGAAAAGGGCAGTTTCTTCTCGAGCGGCGGCTCTTGTTGTGGCGGCGGCCCGCCCAATACACGGGCAAGGCTTGGCGTTCTGGATCATCAAAGACCGGAGGAGGATGAGGGAGGGGTCGAGGCAAGAGAAGAGGATCGGGGCCCGGAGGAGACGGGAGCGAGGCTTATCGCCTTGAAGGCCACCAGCGGTTCGTCGGGGAAGAGGGGAAAGCCGAGGGTAGGCAACTATAGAGACAGAGCATCATGGTGTTTTTTTTTTTATGGAGTTGGCCTTGGAAACGTCCTGTTCTTGATCTACCCTTGTCGTCCCACCCCGCTCTGGCGAAGCGCAGCCGCTCGGTGCCAGCGCGGCGAGATGATGGTGACGAGACGAAGGGGGGGGGTTTTCGAGCAGGCGGACACGCGTCCTGGCTGAAACGGCGAGTGCCTTGTTTGTATGTATGCAGGTCTGTATTGTATGTATTGTACCTGCATTCTATGCAAGACGAGGCTGACGAGGCACGTCGCGTGCGTGGCCTTGTTTCCCGGCGGCCAAATGAGAGGGCCGGCTGGGGCGTTTCACGACGGGCCCGGCGTCCATGCAGCCTGTTCCGTTTCCCCTCTGGCGGGCTCGACCTGAAGACACATGTACATGTGTGCCTTTCCTCTCACCTGAATATGCTTCCCGCACCTGAAGTGTTTCCCCCGAGGCCTCTTCACCTGAGGGCGCGCGAGGTTTCGGGCGCTGCTGCTGCTTCATTTCGCCAGACGCCTAAGCCAGGGGGGGGAGGGAAGTCACGGGACCGCGATATTGAGAGCCGGGGAAGGGGGGCGGCGGAGGGGGGCGGCGGAGGTGTCTCTGTTTGTTTCTCTTGCCGAAAGGGGCCGGGGGGGGGGGGGCGGTTGGACATGTTTCTTTTTCGTAAGATGAGAGCCGCTCGTCGGCTGTAGATGAGAGCGCTCGTCGGCTGTCTGTCTAATGAGTGGGAAGGGCCCCGGGTCGTGAGGGGCGGGCGGGACGGCCAATCGTCGTCCAAAGACGTCTCGGTCGTGAGGGCCGATGCTCAGAAGAGAGGCAAGGCCGATATTGGACTGTGGAGGGAAGCTCTGTGGTTCGGCCGCGGCCCGGGAAGACAATCTCGCATGGAGAAATGACGCATGCAGGCGGGCAGGCTTCCCACGAATAGCGCTTGTGCATACAGGATGCAGAAGGCCCTACTGTAGGTCCATGTGTACATATGTAGGTATGCTTGTGCGTGTATGCAAGGCACATACAGGCAGTCTCTGTGCTAGGACTCTGGGTACAGGGAGCTTGGGAAGCTTGCCCCCGGGCCCCTTTGGCTGTTGGACCTTGGTGGCCGGGCCTGGGGTGGTGATGGCGGCTTCGTGATGGGCGGGTACCTACCCAGGAGCCGACGACGGGCAATCTGATCTGTGGCGCAGCTGAGCAGCAACAAGCAGCCGCGCAATAAGATTGAGGCTGTCTCTGCCTACTACTGACCGGAGCAAGTCGAGATGGGTAGATGGACGAGGATGGCTCGGGCAGGGATTGTAGGTGTAGGCAGACAATCAAACGTCGTGCATACTAGAGTCGATATGGTTTGGCGCTCGTCCACCAGGGACCCCCGGCCACGGGCGACTGTCTTGCTGGATCAAGGGGCCGTTTCCTGGGCTTGGCATTCGCGTTCGCTCATTTGTTCATTCGCTCGTTGATTCATTTCTTCCGTCCTTGACCCGGGACGAGCTCCGTCGGCTCGGAGGAAGAGGAGGCGGGACCGCTCCTTGGCTGCACGGCGGGATGCCACGGCGGAGAGCGGCGGTGCTTTTTTTTGTGTGTGGATTGAACGTGCTGCCTTGGTAGTGGCTCGACTATACCGTGTCGACTATGTCGTGCGGATGAATCGCGCCTATTCGGATGTACACGCGCAGAGGGAGGAGGAGGATGAGGAGGAGGAGGAGGAGGATGAAGGGGAGGAGGAGGAGGAGGAGTGAGGCAGTCAGCCGGCCAACCTGTTCAGCAACTTCCTTTTCGAGGCAGACCCTGCCCGAGGTACCCGCTACTTCCCCGAGCCGAGGAACCATCACTTGAAAATCCGTACCCCCGCACCGGTCTGCGCCGCGCCTTGTCCCTCAACTCCCACGCCGTGCCCGCACCCGCGGGACCTGTGCGTAGGTACCGGGCATCTGAGACCCCAGAAGTACCGAGTACCTCCCCCCCTTGGATCGCCATCGTCAAGCCAGGCCGAGCAAAGACATGGAGACGGAGAGTCGGGCTGGAGGTCGGGCGCGATCAGCAGAATCGAAGCTTCGACGGGGCCAAAAATAGACGGCCCCGATGATCAGCCAGGGACAGGCTGCCTCTGATCCGTCCGCCATGAGCGACGGCAAGGGCCGACGACTGCAAAGAGCGCGGCCCCCTTGCAGCAGGCCCGACTGGCCCTCGGAGACGAATGCAGGCCGGCCAGCGCGCTGCAGCAGGCGGTGATGCTGCTCCATACACCACCCGTTATAGGCAACGGCTGGCGGCGAGGATGCTGGATCGAGGCGGCCACGGACCAAGCTCCCTGTCCGCAAAAGGGCGCGTTGGTCGCACAGGCGGCTGGCTGGCTGGCTGGAGGCGGGCCAACTTGGGTAGAGAGGGACGGCCTCTGGCCTCGTGACTGCGAGAGGACGGGCGCGTGTCAGGACGGAGGCGGCCAGTAAGGCGGATTCCGCGGAGCAGGCAGATGCCGTGCCGGCCCGAGGTCGGGGTGCCTCACCACAACCTGACAAGCATCATCCGTCCATCTGCTGCATGTCACGTCCAACTCTAACGCTCGGTCTCGGATCTGCCTTGGACTAGACTGCCTGCCTACAGCTATCGACTCAGCAGCAATACTCAGTTGTGCTGGGGGGACGAGTCGGTACTACAGTGCCCCCAAAGGCCCAGCCTCACCCCCTGCCGCCATTATCGTGGAAAGACCAGATGGCGCACCCGAACGCTTCCTTCTCCAGGCCGCGCAGGCGTGGCCAGGTAGGTACCGAGTACGTACCCTGCGCCAGATACCTAGGGTACCTACCTAGGTACCTGTAGCCGAAGAGAACGCGCGGTCACGATGCTCTGCGCGGGCTCCTTCGGGCCTCGCCCTGGAGGCCTGGACGACGAATAGGAGCCGGCAGGGTGCGAGCGAACCATGGCCGCAGCCGAACAGCATTATATAGGTATGCTATAGCACATACATTCCTCCAGTGTGTGCCCATGTATCCAAGTACGTAAATGTATCGTATCTATGAAAAGGAATACCCGTCTTTTACACTTTTCCTTGCAGCGATACCCATTGTCATTGCATGTGCATACCTACCTATGCACACTCATACAGTACATACATACCTACCTACCTACATACATATGTATGTACATCCTCGCAGAGGCCGAGAGGGAGGAGGAGAGGGCATCGTGGCCGCGAATCTTGGTCGTGGAACCTGGGCACAACGGGCTGCAAGTACCGTCTACCTCGCCGGCGCCGCCCGCCCGCACCCTGCCCGCACCGCGCGAGCACCTCCGGGATACCCGCCGCGGCCGATCGCTCAGCCTCCGAGGCGGGTACCTGCTCTGTACCGACCTTACTCAATCAAGTGCTAGTACTCGTCTACTCTGCCGCTAGTAGCGGTGCTGCGCCCGCGGCGGCCCGCGCAGCCACCTCAGGTGTACCTACCTGGTAGGTAAGTAGGTAGGTACCTAGGTAGGTACCTTGCCTCTCGGGACTCAGGTACGGACGACTAGTCCTCAGGCACAGCTGGGCCATCCGGGGGCGCTGCACTGCGCTGCTGCACTGCGCTGCTGCGCTTCCCCTTTCCTTTCTTCACGTCACCGTCCAACGAGGCGAATCCCGGCCACCTCACCAACGCCCGCCACCACCGCCGCCCACGATTGCGTCGCCCGAGCAGCCCAGCCCACGCCCGCCCGCTGACTCGGCCCTCGACCCGGCCGCTCTCGTCTCTACTGTCCGCCGCCGCCGCCGCCGCCGCTCGACTGCCGATCTGCCTCGCCCCTTACTCGTCGCCTATCAGCTGCTCTCTCCTCCGTCTCCGCTTCTTCCCCCACGCCTCTCTCTCTCTCTCTCTCTCTCTCCATCTCTCAATCTTCTCCGCCTCTCTCTCTCTCTCTCTCTCTCTCTCTCTCTCTCTCCATCTCTCTCCATCTCTCTCCCTGTCCCCCTCGTCTCGCCAAAGGGGGAGCCACTGTCAAACAGCGCTGGAGCTCCCCCGACTCCTCCGTCCGCCGGCCGACCTCGCCCCCTGGACCTCTCCGGCCCGCCGGCTCTCGCAGACACCAGCATCGCCGCCTCGGCCTCCCTCCCTCCTCGACGCCGCAGCAGCCCGCCCGGCCGGTGCCCAGCAGTGAGAGGACCGCATATCGTCAGTCGCAGAGACGTCGACCTCGTCCGTCCCCTTTCGCCCCCTTGTTTGCTTGACCCTCTGACCGGACCTCGTCCCAGCAGCGCCCCATGCCCTCGGCTCACCGCCCGCGCTTCCTCGTCGCCCTCTCGCTGGAATCCTGCCCACCGCCCACGGTGACGAAATACCCGATCCAACCGCCGAGACCTTCTGTCTGCCAGACTTAGTGCCCAGCGACAAAATTCCAGTCCCCTCTTGGCGGCGTCAACCGCAAACACCTTCGTCCGGCTGCTCCTCTGCTCCCGTCTGCATGGGATCCGGCCGTGCCCCGACTGCGGTGCCAAACCACGTCAATCATGGCGAACCGCCCGAGCCTGCTCGACCTGCGCTCCAACTCGTCCCAGTCCGCCGCCTCGACCTCGTCCCGCCCGCTGCGATCCCCCCGCATGCACATCGCCGGCGAGGCGCCCCCCGAGCTGTCGCCCCTCGACGCCTTCGCCCTGCAGAGCCGCCTGCTGGCTAGGCAGCTGCAGGAGAGCAACCGGGACGGCAACCGGGTCAGCCGCCTCCCGCCCCTGACCGTCGAGAGCCCCCTGATCCAGCAGGGCCGCTCCGAGTTCTTCCGCTCCCTCTCCCACGACTCGTCCGAGCCCGGAGACTCCCCCGGCCCGCCCTCGTCCGGCCTCGGCCTGCGCACCGAGGTCGAGGAGGCTTTCGCTCCCAATGACCGGCCCCGCTCCATGCACCCGCGCATGAGCCGCATCCCCCCGACCCCCGACGACGCCTCCCCGCTCCCGGCCCTGCCGCTGCGCCCCCGCGACTCGTCCCGCGGCCGGAAGCTCGACGCCGTCCAGGAGCAGGCTGCCGGCTACTTCGGCGCCCGCCGCGAACGCTCCCCCTCGCCGCTGCAGGCCGATGCGCCCTCGCAGCCCGACAGGCTCCCGCAGCGGTCGCCCTCGGCCCGCGACCACCTGCTGCTGCATCCCACCTCGCGGCCCAGCCTGTCCGCCTCGAGCTCGCCCGACAAGTCGAGACAGCGCTCCTTGGACGAGCTCGGCTTGGCCCCGCCGCGCGGGCCCCTCCCGAGGCGCTCGCCCAGCCTCGCGTCGTCCCCCATGCCGGGAGACGAGGACGCGTCCAGCACCATGTCCGCCTCCTTCCACTCCCTCCCGCCTCGCAAGCTGTCCTCGGCCAGCATGGCCCTCGCCAGCGCCGTGCCCTCGCCCGCCACCGGCTCCTTCCAAAGATCGCCCTCCGTCGCCTCGGACTCGTCCGTCCTCCCCCGCCCCTCGCTCAACTTCTCGAGGCCCCTCAGCAGGGCCGGCACCCCCGCCCACGACATGCCGACCCGGCAGGCCTCGTCCGACAGCCAGCCGTCCTTCATCCTCGCCGACGATTCTGCCCACACGCCCGTCAGCATGCACAGCGAGGCCTTCATCGACCACCAAGGCGAGGACGGCAAGGCCGCCGCCCCGTCCTACATCTACTCCACCTTTTCTCTCCCCAGGGGCAAGGTCCTGCAGCGATCCGTGTCCTCGCGCAGCCAGCCACAGCCGTCGTCGGGCTGGGAGCAGCCGTCGCCGTCGCCTGGCGGCACGCATCGAGCCCCCCCGGGCGCGCCGCCGTCGCCGCCGACCAGGCCGTCGAGCGCGTCGGCCAAGGCCGTCCCCGACGACGCCGCAAGCATAGCGAGCAGCGCGACGCGGCCGTCGACGGACGCGAGCAAGAGGAGCATCGAGGGCGGCCGGCTCGGCGTCACGGGCCGCATCACCCCCAGCACCGGCCGGCCCTCCGTCGACACCAGGCGGTCCGAAGACGTCCCCAGGGGTCGGTCCCTCACCTCTCCGTCGCACGACGCTGCGGCGGCGCGCGGCAGGACGCCCGCATCCGTCGGCACCAGCGATTCGGCCAGCACGGTGCGCCCGCCACAGACGGCCCGCTCGTTCGCCCCCTCGGCGTCGGAGATGTCGGCCGAAGAGCACCTGGCCAAGGGCATCGAATGCCACGAGAACGGCTCGCTGAACGAGTCGACCTACCACCTGAGGCATGCGGCGAAGCAGAACAACCCGACGGCCATGCTCCTCTACGCCCTGGCCTGCCGGCACGGTTGGGGCATGCGTGCGAACCAGAGAGAGGGCGTCGGGTGGCTGAGGAAAGCCGCCGAGTATGCCAGCATCGAGATCGCCGACGACGAGGACCGCGCCAAGGAGGGGAGGCCGGCCAACTTTCTCGAGAGCAAGACGCGCAAGGCCCAGTTCGCGCTGAGCATCTACGAGCTGGGCGTCAGCCACATGAACGGCTGGGGCATCGAGCAGGACAAGTCGCTCGCCTTGCGATGCTTCGAAATCGCCGGCAGTAAGTCCCGGACCCGAAACACGTGTGCCCCCGAGAACGTGACGGAGCTAACGTTGATACAGGCTGGGGCGACGTGGACGCGCTCGCCGAGGCCGGCTTCTGCTATGCGAAGGGCATCGGCTGCAAGAAGGATCTCAAGAAGAGCGCAAAGTTTTACCGAATGGCCGAGGCCAAGGGCATGAGCATGGTCGGGAACAGCTGGTAGGGCCCTCCGTCTTCGGATCCGCCCCTTGCCCGCGTCGTCTCCTCGCTGACACACGCACTGCAGGATCCACAAGTCCAAGTACAATGAAGACGCCAACGATGCTTCCCCGAAGGAAAAGAGCAAGAGGAAGGCCCGGAGCAAATCTCGCACACGGACCATGTTCGGGCTGAAGCCGGCCTGACGAGGCGCCGGGCGTCGTCCGCTTTATAACGATCATGACGTCTTATCATCAACACTCATCTCGGTCCGGAGTTCTAGGGCGGCACATCTCACATATTTTCGGCATTTTGAGCGGCTTGCGTTTACCGTTCGTTTTTATTTCTTCTTTTCTTTGCCGCCCGGCCCCGACAACGTGGACATCGGTGCCGGGCGGGGAGAGAGGCACGGGATCGGGCGTTGGAGGGCGCGCGCGCGCCCGCCCGGCAAGGGAGGGGCTTGGCCGTGACCCGGTGCATTTCTCACATTTACTTGGCCATCCTGCCCTGTTCTTGGCGGCACATAGAGGATCGCACGATGTCGATTTTTATCCATGTAGCCCCGTTGGCCCTCGGCCCCGTTGGGTCGGAGGACAGAAGCGGCTCATATCTTTCTATACATAACCCCAAAGTCGTATCACGCGGAATGGAGCCCCAAAGTCTTGTGTGTGTATATGTGTGTGTGTATTCCTGGCCTTCTCGTATCTCGTGCGAGGCACCTAGGGCAGTTCGATTTAGGGGGCGAGGAGGCGACAGAGCGTGCCAAGGACGTGAAATCGAGTTTGCTGCTCCGATATCTAGGGCTCGCCTCAAGGTGTTATTACATGTTTCTGGCCGCCCCCTCCCCAACGCCTCCCCTCCCACGCAGCAGCGTGGCGTGCCGTGTGGCGAGACGGGCCGGTGGCGGGCGGTGCCCTCTCAGGGGTCGACGTCCATCTTCTCCGTCTCGAGGGGCACGTCGTGGACGCTGACGTAGCGGCCCAGGTCCTTCCTCTCGATGACCTTCTCGTTGAGGACGGCGGTGGTGCCCTTGGGGAAGGCGTAGCTCTGCAGCTTGGCGCTCTTCTCGTTGGGGCGGATGAAGTTGCGCATGAGAGTCGTCTTGTCGGCGGTGATGACGGCCACGTCGACGTTGGAGCCGGAGCCGAGGTCGTTGAAGATGCCGGCGAGGATGGCGTCGCTGGCGAGGCGGACGGCCTGGTCGCGCGTCAGGGCGGCGCGCCACTGCGTCTCGAAGACGCTCATGGCGGCCAGGCTGCCGCTGCCCATCGTCACGTACGGCAGCTTGTCGGTGCTGCCGTGGGCGTGCACGGTGAAGAGGTGGGTGCCGGTCGGGTCACAGCCGGCGACGACCAGGTAGGCGCCGATGTAGCCCTGGTAGCGGAAGAGGTGCTGCTTCAGCAGCGTCATGCACGTCACCACGCGCGGCTTTCGGCCCGTCGACAGCGCGTGCAGCTCCAGCTGCGACGAGATGAGGCTCGTCGTGAACTCGGTGTCGGCCGCCGTCCCGGCCCCCGCGCACCAGATCTGCGGCGAGATGTAGTGCAGCTTCTCGCAGTTCTTGTCGGCCACGATCGGGCCCGACGTCGCTCGCGTGTCGGCCGCGATCTAAACACCCGCGAGAGTGTGGGAAAAAATTAGATTAGCGTCTTGCTCTCGCCGTCCGTGGGCGTCTCGGGCATGGAGCTCCCTATTCCCCCCCCTCATGGGGTTACTACGAGGGAGTCGTGCAGGGGAAAAGGCCAGGGGAGAGGGCGAGCGAGGAAAGGAAAGCACGCACCACGACGCCCCCGTCAAAGATGCATCCGACGATGGTCGTGCCCGTGCTGGTGGCCTTGGGCAGAGGCACCCCGCGGGCGTGCAGGGCCGCATTGCGGTTGTAGTTGGAGAAGTCGAAGCCCGGCATGCTTGCGGATCGACCGTCGCGTTCGTTCGTTTTCCCCCGGCGTTTGCGAGCCGTCGACGCCCTCGTGCTCGTGAGAGGGGGAGGCGGCCGTGTCGTCTGCGAAGGAGGACGGGTGTCGAGGAAGGGAGAAGACGAGTGCTTGGTCTTCCCGGTCGCACGCTGTTGCCGGGTGGTTTGATGAGGCCTTGGGGTTCGAGCAGAGGCCGAGCTGATGACGAGGCTAGGAGCTGCCTTCCAGCACAGCACGCGGTCGGAGCTAGGTTGTCTCCGCCTCCAAGCATGTCCCAAGTACCTACCTACCTAATGAGGTACCTCTTACTCTACAAGTACCTCCTACTCTACAAGGGTGTACGTTTAACGCTTTGTACGTCTTTCGTGCACCTGCCCAGGAAGTAGATGTGTACTGATATGGTGTTAAAACACATGTCTTGTATCAAACTCGAGCGTCTTCATTATTCCGTGTCCATCCGCAGGAGAGGCTCCAGATGTAGGAGCGTCAGAGACGGGGCTGATGGGTTAGGCACGGTATTTCATTAATCGAACAGCTCTACGAGTACAGTCGACTCCTGATGACTAAAGTATCTAAGTACCCAGGTACTTAATCAAAGTTCCGGAGCCGGGTGTGAGCTAGTGACACGTGATGTCGTAGTCGAGCTTGGCTGCCAAAAAAGTTGCCGGGCGAATCGTCGCGACCTCCGAGCCCAGCCAGATCTCACGAGGCTGCGGCGCAAACGGTGCAATTTTCTGCCCAAGCCACCTCCAAACCCCTTCAATCGCTTTTCGAAGAGCTTGCGGTATTCTCCTTCCTCTTATTGATTACCTCGCATTTTCGGTGCTCTTTGGATCTGCCAGACTCCCGCAGCAGAGCTTAGAACATCCGCACAACCCGATACGCAGCCTTCGCTGCGAGACGAAGAAACCTACCAGCTCGCCCAGAGGAGATTCAGACGCCCCATGAAGAAGTAGGCGGATTCATGAGCTGAAACGGACTCCTCCAAGGCTTCTTCCGTCGCCGCGAAACATGGATCCCACCTTTGCCAACTCCGCCAACGCAGGAGGCGCAGCTGGAGCTATGAACTTGGGGCCCGACCTCGAGACGATCCAGACAGAGGTCAGTCAGATTGAACCCGGAAGCTCACGGCCGGGGAAACCCTCGTGTCGCTTCCTCTCGTTCGCGAACAAGGCCGTCGCTGACATGCCCCAAGGCGCTCGGCTTTCTCTCTGTCGCCGGCGACGCCAAGGTGCGCCTGACCACTCCGTGGCCGTCTCTTCCCGCCTCGACCTCGTCTCTTCTCAGCATCGCCTCGCGAAAGGGCCTCGTTGCCGCCGCCGGGCCCGATCAGATAGTCATCGCCAAGACCGATTCCGTCCGGAAAGCATTCGAGTCCCCCAAAAATGGCGATTCCGACGCCAGAGTCTTCGAGCCCCAGCTCACCATTCCCATGCCCATGCGCATTTCCCAGCTCGCCTTCACGGCGGACGAGAACTACCTGATCTTGACGGCCGAGTCGGGGGGGGGCCTTGCTGTTTATGATGTGCAGAGCCTCGGCCAAGGCGTCTCGAGTGCCTCGTTTGAGCTCCCGACCAATGGAGAACCTCTGCGATCGCTGATACCGAACCCGACCCCGGAAAAGGCGGAGCTGTGCGCCATCGTCACGGAAGGCGGCAACCTGCACATGGCGAACCTGAAGGAGAGGATGATCAGCAACGTCCTCAAGAGTCAAGTCACCTGCATCAGCTGGAGCTCCAAAGGCAAGCAGTTGTGCGCCGGCTTGGCCGATGGCAACATCCACCAAATGACCCCCGAGGGTGAGGCCAAGGGCGAGATCCCGAAGCCGCCGAGCTTGGGCCATTGCCATGGTATGCCACACCACAATCTCCCGTGAGGGAGTCGCGAGTGCTGACAACACTGCTTGCTGCCAGTCTCCAGTCTCACATGGCTTGAAAACAAGCTATTCTTCGCCATCCACACGACGACCAACGAATCACCACCGTCTTCTACGTACCACATCATCACCCGCGAATCGCCCTCAGCCTTTTCTTTCAGGAAGCTACCCAGCCCTCTAGACCCATTCGGCTCAGACAAGACGCCCCATCATTCTATTCTGCGGCTCAGGGACTTTCCTCCCGACATCCAAGATATCCTCATCGTCGTCTCCACAGCATCAACAGAAGTCGGCTTGCTGAGCCGATCCAAAGCGCCCCTGGCGAGCGACAAGCCGGCCAACTCCATCACCGGCGTCTTCACCACCACCGAACTACTCAACGACACCACGAGGCCGACCCTTCCCATGACGGACTCCATGGACGACTCTACTCCTGTCGGTGTTGCACTGGACCTTTCCAGCAAAGACAAGGTCTACAAGCCGGTGCCCACGGACGAGGAACTCGAGGAGTCTCCGGGGCCGCTCCCGGGCCTGTGGGTCTTGACACACGAGGGTCTGCTGTGCTCGTGGTGGGTCGTGTACACGGATTCCATAAAGAAGGGGACGACCTATTCCGGCTTCGCCGCCGTGGACGGAGCCGTCCCGAGTACCCTGGCACAGGCAACCCCGGCGGCCGCGTCATCGATGCTTTCCAACTCGGGCGCTTCGCCCTTTGGCTCGACTGCGGTTGCAGCCCCGTCCTTCGGCTCTTCGACTCAATTGGGCCAGAGGTCATCGCCGTGGGGGGCCGTCGCCTCAACGCCAGCACCCAACGCCGGAGGCTCTACCTTTGGATCGAGCGCGTTTCGAAGCTCGACGACGCCTTCGGGGCCGGCATTTGGCAAGTCAGGCGGCATCGGTTTCGGTCAAACCACTCAACTGGGCTCCTCTCAGCTCGGGATGAGGACGTCGCCTTGGGCAGCTGGAGGGGCCTCGACTCCAACTTTTGGCCAATCAGGGTTTGCCAGCTTTGCCAGGAGCAACAGCAACAGCAACAACAACAGCAGCCAGGGGGGCTTCGCAACGGCAGCAGCATCCGCGTCGCCCTCGGCCGCTGGCTTTGCTGGCTTTGCCAAACAAGACGGTTTCGGCTCCGTCGCCGCCAGCAACGGCGGGGGCTCGAGCGTATTCGGCGGGAGCAAGCCGGCCGGGAGCGCATTCGGAAGCGCCGGTGGCTTGGGTACGTCCATGGACACCGCCTTTCCTCCGCCCAAAGACGGCAGCAAGTCCTCCGGCAGCGTCTTCGGCTCTGCACCCTTCAAGCTGGAGTCTTCGTTCAAGCCGGACCCCCCCTCGCAGAGCGAGAGCAACGAGCAGCCGTCGGCGGCGGCCGGGTCTTCGATGTTTGGCAGCGCTTTTGGATCTGCCCTCAATGAACCAGGGGCCAGGCCCCGAGCATCCACGCCACCAGCAAAGGATGAGGACATGGACACCGGAGAGCCCGCCGAACAGACGCCACAAGCTGCGCCGTCTTCTCTCTTCCAGTCCGGGACCACTGTCGAGTCCACCACGCCGACGACGACACCGGCGGCCACGAGGTTTGGCCTCTCCCCGTCGCCCGCGGCGCCGGGGACGTCCCTCTTCGGCCAGCCGACGAAGCTGGAGACCCCGGGCGGTCTCTTTGGGTCCGGCAACCAGACGCCGAAGCCCTCCGGCTTCCCCGGGTCTTTTGGCCTGCCCAAGGACAGCCCCAAGCCCACGACCGAGCCGGAGACTCCCAAGATCAAGGTCGAAGGGCAGGATGACCCTCTTCCACCGGACACGACGAGTAAGGCGGCCTACCCACTGGGAGAGTCCTCGTCGACCTCGGCCACATCCAACGTGCCTAAGCAGCTGTTCGGAATGTCAGCGCGGACCTCAGACTCACCGGCGGCTCCGTTGCCGCCGGACTTCATCACGCCGAAAGCCCACCGAGCCTCCGATAACACCGCTACGGCGTCGGACAGCAGCAGGTTGGAGAAGACGGTGGCGAAACCGAGGGTCGCCGAAGACGCGCCTCTACCTCCCGACTTCACCAAGTCGTTCAAGCCAGCAGTGCCGAGTGCGCCCCTCCCCCCCGACCCCGTCAAATCACGAAAGGGCCCCGGGGCCGACGGCGCGCCACTGCCGCGCGATTCCGGTTCGCCCGCGGCCGCTTCAAAAGAAGCAGATGCCGTCCCGTCTGGCCCGGAAGAGAGCGACGACGGCTCCGACCTGGGCGAAGACAACGCTTCGGAGGGCAGCGGCGTGGACGTGGCCAAAGACCTGAGTCCCACGGCGAGCGGCTTGTGGCCCACGCCCGGCTTCAGCCCCCACGGCTCCTTTGGCGGCATCGCGGGCACCGCTCCGGCCAGCGCGAGGGCGGAGCAAGGTCGATCGAAGCCGCTCTTCGGCGAAATCAGTCGCAACGCGCCCATCTTCCCGCGCCCGAACGCGACCAGCCCCCGGTCGCCGAGCCCCGTCCGCAGCGCCGTGCCGCAGCGGGTGTTCCGGACGGATGCAACGAGATCGGTCAGCGCCCCCGGCATGGCATCGCAAATGCTGGGGCCCAAGAAGTCACAGTCGGTGATGGGGGGCTCCATCGTCAGCAAGGAGAAGCTGGCGGGGTCGGAGCACCCGTTCCTCGAGCAGCACCGGAAGCTGAAGGCGCGGCAGGAGGCCGAGGAAGCGCAGCCGTTGATCGATGAGGAGGACGACGAAGTTCAGAAGGTACTTGCATCGGAGGTCGAGGGCACGCTGGAGTTGGACGAGTTCATTGCTCACTCGAATGTCGCGCCACCGGCCAAGGATAGCGTCCCGTCGCAGGTGGAAGCTGTGTATCGCGATATCAACTCGATGATCGACACGCTCGGCCTCAACGCACGCTCCGTCAAGGGCTTCCTCAAGGGCCACACGGACAAGCGGAAGGAGGGAGGTCGAAACAAGGAGGACCTGGAGCTGCCCGACGACTGGGTGCTGTGCGAGGTGTCCGAGCTGGGCGCGGTGCTGGATAACGAACTGTACTGCGACCTCGAGGACGGGCGGGTGCAGGACCGGGACAGCAAGCTGGCCAGCTGCCAGGAACTGGCGCGGGAGATGCAGCGGCTCCGAGCCAAGCAGGAGGACGTCGGGCGCGTCGTCATGGCCCGGCTCGATCCGGAGCAGGTGGAGGCGGCGCGGTCCCTGCCGCTCAGCGCGGAGCAAGCGGCGCAGCAGAACGAGCTCCGGCGCGAGTTTGCCAACTTCACGAAGCTGCTGGCGCAAGCCGAGGAGGCGCTGACGGCGCTGAAGACGCGCATCGCCGCCCTCTCGGGGTCCTCGGGCAAGGGCGGCGCCGGGGCTCCGACGGTGGAGGCGGTGCTGCGGACGATTTCGAAGATGACGTCGATGGCGGAGAAGCGGAGCGGAGACATCGACGTGCTGGAGACGCACATGCGCAAGATGCGCGTCGGGTCGACGAGCCGAGAGGCGTCGCCGATGGTGACGCCGCAGGCCAAGAAGGGCATGATGGCGCCGGGCGAGTCGACGCCGTCGCGCACTTTCCGCCACAGCCTCTCGGGCAGCCTCTCGCTCGGGCCGGGGGCCAGGGCGACGCCGCCGAGACGAAAGCTGAGCGGGTTCAGCAAGGAGGAGAAGGGGGAGCTGATGGACAAGCGGGCGAGGCGGCAGGCAGTGCTAGCCAAGTTCAAGAGCAGCGTGGAGAAGAAGGGCGTCCACGTGTGGAACATGGAGGACATCGAGTAGGGCTCGAGGCGCAACGGTCTGCCTCGGCCTGCATGACTGACATGTTTCTCTCTCTCTCTCTCCACCCTGTAACCACATCGGCGAGAGACTCGACGGCGGCACACGTGGGACAAGCGTATATGTACAGTAGGGGACGGAGGAGGCGTCTTGCGCGCTCTCGCAGCAATCCTAGTACTCCCCCAAGACCGGGAGGGGCCGAAGGGCGAGGCCCGGAATCGCAGCGGGTGAGTCAGGGGCGAGATGCACAGCATAGAGGATTTGAGATTGCCTGTGGCTGCTCTCGCCTGAAGAGGTAGTAATACGATGAAGAACAAATACCGTGCCCCGACGTGGCCTGCGTCCGAAGCTCTGTGTAAGAGGAGCGCGAAGGCAGGGTCGTATAGCAAATCCCAGCAGCCAGCCCGGGAGCCCCGTCGCCAACAAGAACTCGTCCGCCTCGGGCGTTGGTGCCCGGCCAGCTACGGGCCGTGGAAGACGGCCTCGACGTTGTTGCCGGCCGCATCCTTGACAAAGGCGGCGTAGTAGTTGGCGTGGTACATGGGCCGCGGCCCGGGCGCGCCGTTGTCCCGGGCGCCGGCCTTGACGGCGGCGGCGTGGAAGGCGTCGACGGCCTCCCTGTCTGCGGCGGACGGGACTTAGAAGAGATTGGGCACCGTTTCCCCCCCCTCCCCCCCCCCCCC
>NJEV01000048.1:21053-51812 GCA_002591385.1 Cordyceps sp. RAO-2017
CGTAGCCGTCGGCGGCGGCGTCGCGGGCGGAGCCGAGGCCGACGCTGTCGCCGAACTGCATCCGCTTCTCATAGCCGAGCGGCGCCAGGGCGGCGAGGTACAGCGCCAGGTGCTCCTGGAGCCGGTCGCGGGCGACGCTGAGGCTGATGTGGTCGATGGTCATGATGGCGGCGGTTTGGGGGGGGGGGGTTCCTGGGGAGCTTCATCCGCGGGGGAACCGGCCAGCGGCTGATTTATAGTAGTCGGGGCCTCCGCAGGCCGGCCCTCGGGGCAGCGAGACGCCGACGCGTGCGCGGTGGGGCCGTCCGCGCGGGGTTCGGGCCTGCCGGCGTGCCGACTGTTCGGCGACCATTGGAGAGGCTATTTCCGGGTCATGTGACGGGCGGGGTACCGGGCGGGCTTATCAATGATAAGATAAGGACTTTTTCTCTCTTTCTTCGCGATCCCTTCCAGCAAGGAACCTTATCGATTTCTTTCGTTTTTTTTCTCTGATCGTCATCCCATCATCGTCCTCCACTGGCCTCGCCCATCGCAAGCCGCCTTGCGCCGCCGCACCTCTCGCGCCCCGTCATGGCTCCGGCGCGGTTGGCAGACTGGCGCCAAGCGCCCGACGCCGAGGAGCGCGAGCGCCGCAACGTGAGAGAGAGAGCCCGACGCTCCGTCCCGGTGCCATGCACCTCCCCTTGTCCCGTTCGACGCTGACAGAATCCTGGGGGGGGGGCCGGGGGGAGGCAGACGGTCGGGATCAACAAGGAGACGGTGACGGACGCGACGTCGACCGATTACCCGGGCCACGTGCCGGGCGAGGACGCGGCCTTCTCGCTGGCGCGCTTCCAGGACGGCTTCAGCGTGCGCTTCCACCACAACGAGCGGGCGGACGCGTCCTTCTCGCTGGTCGGGCTGGACGCGTCGCTGGCCAACGCGTTCCGGCGGATCCTGATGGCCGAGATCCCGACGCTGGCGATCGAGAACGTCTACATCGAGAACAACACGTCGGTGGTGCAGGACGAGGTGCTGGCGCACCGGCTCGGGCTGATACCCTTCGACGGCGGCCGCGAGGGCCTGCACTCCTTCCTGCGCTGGCATCGCAAGCCGGCGCCGGGCGAGGACCCCTACGCCGGCTGCTTCGACTGGAACACGGTCCGGCTCGAGCTCAACGTCAGCTGCTCCGTCAACCGCGACGCGGCGCCGGGCGAGACGGACCCGACCCGGGCCTACCACCACGCCCACGTCTACGCGCGCGACATCGTCTTCGTGCCGACGGGCAAGCAGGCCGACTACTTCGCCGGCGCCGACGCCATCCGGCCCGTCAACCCGGACATCCTCATCGCCAAGCTGCGCCCGCGCCAGGCCATCAACCTGTCGATGCACATGCACAAGGGCATCGGCGCCGACCACGCCAAGTTCTCGCCCGTCGCCACCGCCTCGTACCGCCTCATGCCCACCATCACCATCACCCGCCCCATCGTCGGCCCGGACGCCGACAAGTTCGCCCGCTGCTTCCCCGACGGCGTCATCGGCCTCGAGCCCGTCTCCGACCGCGAGGCCGCCCGCCCGGGCTCCGGCTACGAGGGCCGCGCCGGCCAGCCCAAGGCCGTCGTCCGCGACCCCATGCGCGACACCGTCAGCCGCGAGTGCCTGCGCCACCCCGAGTTCGAGGGCAAGGTCCGCCTCGGCCGCCGCCGCGACCACTTCATCTTCTCCATCGAGAGCACCGGCCAGTGGGACAGCGACGAGCTCTTCCTCGAGGCCGTCAAGCACCTCAAGCTCAAGTGCAAGAAGCTCGAGCAGCAGGTCGTCAACATGGTCCTCTGACCCGCACACACGCCGCACCACGCCAATCCCCATTCATGACCTCGTTTTCCTTTCTGTCTCGCCCCCTCGTCGCCTGTCTCGGGGTGGAACTCGGAAAGGCGCCGCCGCTCTATACCCCTGTCTCCTCCCGCCGTCTTTCACCCGCCTTCTAACCTTTCCCCCTTCCTCCCACCTGCCGGACTTGTTTGCGTGTAGACAAAACGGGGTCGATACCATGGCATCTCTCTTCCAAAGCTCATGACGGAACAAAGAAAAAGAAAGAAGAAGAAAAAACTTTTTCCCCGTCCCGTCAGCTGTCCCTACTTGGATTCCATGTGCCCCCTGATCTGTGTGTGATACGTACGTGCGAGGTCGCTGTTCGCCAAACGCCTGGAAATGCAACGAGGTAAAAATGGTTGGAGAGGGACAGAGAAAGGGAAGAGGGGGGGTTTGCGAAAGAGGAGGACAACGAAAGAAGAAGGTCCTCGTCGCGAACGCCAATATGCGATTCCTACCCTTGTCCTCCCCCTCCTCCCCTTCGTCTTACACCCTTTGGTCGAGATGACTGCCCGCTCTCGTCCAACCGGCCTCACAGGCTCAGGTCTGGAACTTGAGATAGAAGTTGAACTCGAGCGGAAAGGCCGGGTCCGTGACGACGATCTGCTGGCCGTCGACGAGGCCCAGCTCGGCCAGGGTGCGGTCGAGGTTGGGGCGCGTCTGCTGCTCCAGGCTCTGGGGCGACTGCATGTACAGCGTCTTGCCCTCGGCCCGGATCGACAGCTTCTTCAGCTGGGCCTCGGGCCGGAGGGCGAGCGATTCGAGCAGGTGCTGCAGCGGCCTGCGCGGGTCGGCGTCGAGGCGGCGGGCCTGGCGGCCGCAGACGGGGCAGTCGTCCTTCCTCTCGTGCTTGAAGGTGTAGGTGTAGATGCCGTCGTTGCCCGAGTACATCATGTAGTTGTTGTCGAAGCCGAGGCAGGGCGCGGCCGTGGTGGCGATCTTGAAGGCCTCGTTGCAGCAGGCGGCGGCGATGATGGCGTTGGTGGAGGCGATGGCCGGGATGATGTTCTTGACGGTGCCCTGGGTCAGGGCGTAGGTGACGCCGTCGATGCCGAAGTCGCGGGCGCGGGCCAGCGCCTTGCGGTACAGCCAGCCGATGTGCTCCGGGTCGTCGCTGTCGAGCCGGCCGAACGGCTTCTCCTCGTCCCAGGCGATGACGCGGGCCCACTCGACGCAGTGCTCCGGCTGGCGCGGGATGCTGGCGAGGGTGCAGAGCGGGACGGCGGGGCGCGGCGCGTGCATCTCGAGCTGGCACTCGATGCACGACGTCATGGACGGCAGGATGACGCGCGCCTGGCCCTTGAAGCCCTCGGTGCCGCCGTCGATGAGCGGCTTGATGCCGTCCGGGTCGTCGGACGACTCGGCGATGGACACGAGCATCGCGTTGATCCACCGCCGCGCCTCGATGCTGTCCAGCCCGCACACGACCAGCTGGAACTGCCGGTAGAAGTCCTCGTCCAGGTCCTGGATCCGCTTGTTGTGCGCCGTGATCGACACGCCCTTGACCCGCCGCATCACGAACTGCGCCGCCACCTCGGCCTTGGACTTGCCGATGTCCGACTCGCGGAAGAGGAACTGTCGGTTCAGGTTCGATATGTCGATCGTGTCTGGCGCCCCGAGGTCGGTCAGCAAGAGAGAGAGAGAGAGAGAGAGAGAGAGGCGAAGAAGACAAAGACGAGGGGGACGTGGCTGTACGTCTTCCGCAAACGTACCCATGTCGATGACGTGAATGTCCCTAAAGTGCGACATGGCCAGATTCTTGAGCATCTCGCACCCCAGACCGCCCGCACCGCTGGACAGAGCCGGCCCTCGTCAGCGCGCGCAGACAGACAGACACTCGGCATTCGCGCCGGGGCTCAACCAACATGACGCTGTGTAGGCGCTCGTCAGCCTCGGAAGCCGGAACAAACGGACGTGGTATCATCCCGACGACCTACAGGACCTTGAACTTCTCGAACTGGGCCAGCGACTCCTCCGACGTCGCCTCCGGGTCGGTGAAGGGGCCGGGCGTCCGCCGGATGTGGTTGAGGTACTTCCTGCCGTCCGGTCCCGTCAGCGCGCCGTCCTTCGTTCGCGGCCGAGGCCGGAGCCCGTCTGCCTACCATCGGGCCTCTTCGTTGACGACGCGGCGGCCGCCGGCTTTGGCCTCCGTGCTGGCGTCCATTCTGCGCTGGTTCTTTTTTCTCTTTTTCTTTTCTTTTCCTTCGCCCTTCCTCCCGTGAATCCCTTTTTTTTTTTTTCGGCAGACAGGTCAGGGAGAGCGGATGGCGGCGACGAATTCCTACCGGGCGACGCTTCGAAGTGGACGAGGAGACAGAGGTGAGGTGAGGAGAGGCGCGGCTCCCGGCAGAGGGGGGAGCTGGGCTCGGTGAGGGTCTCGGTGAGAGCGGGGCAGCCGCTCGGTCAGCATCTCTCGACTACACAGTGCCGGGCTCGACCTCGAATAGCTTTCCAGCAACTCAAGACCGCGACCGCTTCACGTCAGGCAGCGAAACGGCATACCGGAATGCAGCTCGCCGCGTCCCGGCGCTGATGTCGACGGCTCCCGGCTCTGAAAAGCCCGGCTCGCGGGCCAAGCGACGACAAGCATGGACGACGACCTGCTCAGGCCGGTGCGCACGACGTACTTCAAGAACAAACGGGCGCCAGACGCGCAGGCCCCGACCGCAAGGGCCGGCGAGGCATCGAAAGCCGTCGCGCCAGGGGCCGACGAGGCCCTGCAGGCGCTCAGGAGCCAGCCGGACTACGACAGCCTGATGACGACGCTCAGGAGCCTCGCCGCCACCGCCCAGCTTCACCTGCCGTCGCCGACGAGCGCGTCCGTCGTCCACGTCCTGGTGAGCGAGATCGTGCCCAACTACTGGGCGCTGCTGCGCGAGGACGACGACGCCCGCGACGACGCCGACCTCCTGCTCGCCTGCCTCCGCAGCGTCGCCGGCCTCAACGTCCTCACGGCGCACGCCAGGGCCCTGATCCAGGCGGCCGGGCCGGGAGGCGGCGCCCCGAAGCGTCCCGACGTGCCGCCGAACCTGGAGCTGTTCCTGGACGTGCTGGCGGCCGTGCTGGCGGGCGACGACTCCATCCGCACCCTGTGGACCTCCTCCGCCGCCGGGCTGCGGGACGCGGCCACGAAGAAGGCGCAGGCGCAGCAGCTTTCCGCCCTCGTCGCCGGCGGGCGCATCCTCGCGACCGCCGCCGAGGCGCTGGCCGTCGTGGGCAAGGCGGGCGCCGCGGCTGGCGTCCGCTGGGTCGCCGACGGCGTCGACTTCAGCCGATGGATCGGCCGCAACCTCGTGGCGTGGGCCAAGGCCGCCATGTCCGACCAAGACGCCGCCTTCTGCTCCGACCTCTTCCAGCGCGCCATGTCGCTCGGGTACGCCGGTAGGAAACGCCGCTCCAGACCTCTCCCCGTTCGCCGGCCCGGTCAGCTCACACGGCCGGCACAGGCGCCCTGGTCGGTACGGTCATCGATGGCCTTCTCCTGGCGCGGGACGGGCAGCCAGACGCCTTCGGCAGGCTCTGTCTTCGCCGACCACCGCTGGCCAAGAAGGTCATCGACATGTTGCTCGACCGCTTGTCTCAGCGGTACCTGAACAGCCTGCAGCTCGACGATGCGGGCCCGGACGCGACCGTGGCCGCAGTCGCCGGAATCATTGACACCGTCGCGGCGGGCGACGAGGCCAGGAAGTCACATCTCGTCAACTGGTGTACGGCATCGTCGGGCGCAGGGCTCGGCGACGGCGTCGGCATCCGCCGGGCCGTCATCGCCGCTCTTGCCAGGGACAAGGAGACCGTCGCAACGGTGCTGGAAAGGAGCCTGGCTCAGTTTGGCGACCAACTCTACATCACGCACGCGCCCATGCTCCAGCAAGAAGGTGAGCAGAATTTCCTACAAGCCGCTACCTGGGCCGAAGAACAACGTCCTCATCTCCCTCCGCAGTTCACACCCAGGTCCTCATCCTCAGCGCTGGATACGTCGCCAGGCTGGCCCCCATCAAGCTGAACATGCTGCTGAGGTCCGGCGCGTATCTGACCGCCATCTCAAACCGAATAGCAGCGACCCATGCCAGGGCGCGCGTCCTGGGCATGGCTGTCGGCGAGTCTCTCTCCGCCTTGGCCGACGGCAAGGCCACAAAGCTCGACTTCCACATGGAGGAGACGGAGACCCGTGAGGTCGAGTGGCTGAAGGGGCTCGGCAAGGTGCCCGACTCGGTCGGGCCCTTCGACTCGCTGCTTGTCTCGATCCACGACGCTGTCTCGCCGCCCGCTCCGGCCGTGACAAGACTGGAGCCGAAGCCCAGGGCAGATCCCAAGGCGTGGCCGAGGCCGAGGCCTACCGCGGCCGGCACGCCGGCGCCCAGGCCCATCATCGAGGAGATTGATTCGTCCGACGACGACGACGGCCTGGTCCCCTACGCCAAGGGTTCGGATCCCGAAGACTCGGACGATGATGCGGCGCTCGTCCGACGCAACAAGCCCAAGGCGCCCGTCTACATCCGCGACCTCATCGCCTACCTCCGCGACTCGGAGAATTACGACAAGCAGAAGCTGGCCCTGCAGACGGCGCCCGTCTTGATCCGCCGCAAGGCCAACTACGGCACCGAGGTCAGCGCACACGCCGACGAGCTCGCCGGCCTTCTGGTCGGCCTCCAGGACAAGTTCGATCTCGACGACTTCGCCGAGAGCCGGCAGCAGGCCATGATTGCGCTCGTCGTGGCCCAGCCAAAGTCGATGGGGCCCTGGTTCGCTCGCACCTTCTTCGAGGGCGACTACTCTCTGTCCCAGCGAACCTCGGTCCTCGTGACGCTGGGTCTATCCGCAAGGGAGCTCGCCGGTCGCGACACGTCCGAGCACCAGACTGCAGCCTCTTTTCCCTCGAAACGGCTCCCAGACAAGGTCGAACAGTTGTATCTCGACGCCTCCCAGCGGCCGGAGCAGCCGGCCGCGTCGCGGCTGCGGGCCCTCCCCCCAACCGCTCTCGAGGACATCTCCCAGTCCCTCGTCTCGTCCTTCCTCGGGCCCTTGGCCGCCCAGGCAGCCGATGCCACGAGCGGGCCCGATGTGCTGAAGCTCCAGACCTTCACGCAGCGCTACAAGTCGCGGGCGAAAGTCAGGCCCCGTGTCCGGGCCATACCCAACACGACCGCCGCCCTCCTCGCCGCCTACTTCTTCTCCCCGCTCACGGCACATCTGCAGCCGGCGCTGCGCTCCTCCAAGCCCGTCGTCCTCAACCCGGCCCTGCTTTCGCTCTACCTCCAGACCGTCGGCATCGTCGTCGACGCGGCGGGCCCCTCGACCCTCTCCCTCCCGCAGCTGACGGCCGAGCTCTGGGACTTGTTGCTGCGGGTCCGGGCGCACGTCCTGGGCGACCTCGGGGCCGCCAAGGGCTGGCTCTTCGCCCTGACGGTGCTGATCGACGTCAACGAGGGTGACATGCGCAGGCTGTGCCAGGAGCAGGGCCGCGAGGTGATGGAAACGAGAGAGTGGGTCGGCGCCGTATTCGAGAGGACGAGGGGCGACGACGGCGGCGTGGAGAACGAGGTCAAAATGCTGGCGGCGGGCGTGCTGATCAAGCTGGGCGAGGCCATCGAGAAATTCCAGGCGTTGCTAATGGGCGATCTGATCGACTTCCACTGATCTGGCTCGAAAACGACTGTATCGCCGAGAAGGCCATCCCGTTCATCCGTGAAGACAAGTTTGAGCGTCAAGTCCCAAGTTCCCACCTTTCGCTCCGAGGCGCGTATAGACACGTATCAAGCCAGCGACCAACCGCAATGACCGGCGTCGTGATATCAGATGATAACGGAACCTTTCTCACAGCTCGAAACATCGGCCTGCCGTCCGGAGGAAGGGAGGACCCACCCGTGAGGTTCGTAAAGCGTACTCGTCTCATTCATCAGTCCTTGCTGCGTCTCGTCGGCAATCCATCTCTCGACTGGAGATGATGTGCTCCTCGCGGCGCGTCGCCCTCCGCAGAGGCTCAGTTTCCGTCTGCAACGGGCTCCATCCTCGTCATGCTCCCCCTGCGGACGGGCAGGCTCGACATGTACCGGTTGGCGTGGCTCAGGTGTTCCCCCAGGCTCATGGCCATGCGCCGCAGCTCGCTCTTCACCTCGTCCGTGGACGCTCGGCCCTCCATTGCCCGGGACGAGGGCGCGACGGGCAGTGGGGGCAGGGAGGCGTAGATGACGGGCGACGGCTCCCGGAGCTGCTCGGGGGGGGGAGCCTCTTGGGGCTCCTCCTCCTCCGATGGCGGCTCCCGGAGCGACGGCGGGAATTGGGATGCGACGGGCGCGACCGTCTGCGGGGGGGACATGGACTCGGGGTCCATGTCGGCGAATTCGCTGAGAGAATAGGGGCGGATGCCGTTGGTGGACGGATCGGCGGTGGCCGCCTTTGGTTGTCCCTGGGCCTGGTCGCCATCGGGCGGCGGCTCGGGCGGCTCAGCGACGGCGTGGGCGTACTGCGAGTCGTCCGAAACGTAGATGGACGGCTCGCGGTTCGTGGTGGGCACCACGTACAGGGACGCGTGCTTCTCGAGCTCGAAAGGATTCGCGCCGCCGACCTCGGAGCCGCTGATGGAGCCGACATCCGAGTGCGACGTCGACGGTCGGGTGTAGTCGGTCGACGAGTCCGGGAAGCTCATGTCGAGGTCGATGAGACTCCCCATCGAAGCGCGGTTGTCGGGGCTGTGCTTCGAGGAAGAGAGGTCGCTGAAGGAGGTCGAGGCCTGGAGGGGATCGCTGGGGTGATTGGCGAGAGACGGCCGGCCGGCTTCCGGGGTGGAGGCTTCATCGGTGAAGGGGAACCTGAACATCTCCGGGTTGGCCGAGGCCGGCGGCGCCATGGTCGGGAACTTCCAGTCCTGCGTGCGACGGTTGACGTTGACGTCGGCCGGATCGCTGAGGGGTGCCTTGACGTAGAGCGACGTCTCTCCAAAGTCGTAGGCGGCGGAGACGCGCGAGTCTCCGGCCCTGATGGTGTTCATGTCGACAAACTGAGACAGGTGGCTGCCGTGCAAGGAGGCGTCCAGGTCGATCAGAGATTCGCGCACATCGGCGGCCGAGGCCGACTCATCCCGCAGCGGCAGATCCGAGGCGGGCGCCTGGAAGAGCCTACCGTAGTAGGCCCTCGAGTTGTCATCATAGTTGGATATCGTGTTGGGGTCGAACACCTTTTCCAGCGGCGCCTTGACGGAGGGCAGCTGGGGCGGCGGGCGCCGACGAGACTTGGGCTTGGTAGGGCGCGAGGTCTGCTCGAAGACTTGCTGGCTGAAGTCGACGTTGGAGCCGTAGGCGTCGTAGACGTCCTGGGCCTGGCCGCTGTTGAAGACGTGTTGGTCGAAGGCGGCGGTGGTGCTGAAGTTCCACTCGTCGTTGACGAGCGTCGCGGAGGAGGCGTCCGAGGGTGCCTGGGCGCCGCCGGCGAAGAAGAGGGAGCGGCGGTCGCCGCCCTGGGCTTCCCACAGCTTGAAGCCCCGGACGAGGTGGGCGAGGGAGGAGGTCGGGTAGGCGTCTTCGGTCTTGAAGATGTAGCCGTGCTGCTGGATCTGCTCGATGGAGGGCCGCTTCTTGGGATCCTGCTGCAGGCAGTAAGCGACGAGGTCCTTGAGGCCGGCCGAGTACTTGTCTCCCTCGAGGCGCGGGGTCTGCTGCTTCAGGTGGCTGCCGAGCTGGGAGAAGTCGACGATACCATCGGCGACGTTGGGGGGCAGGCCTGAGGCCATCTCGTAGACCATGGCGCCAAAGGCCCAGATGTCGACCTCGGTGCCGTAGGAGGCGGACTGGTCGAAGAGCTCGGGGGCCATCCAGTGCGGGGTGCCGATGACGGTGGTGCGCTTGTCGAACTTGGACTCGATGACGCCGGCGACGCCGAAGTCGCACAGCTGGACATGGCCGACCTCGGTGACGAGGACGTTGGCGCACTTGAGGTCGCGATGGATGATGCCCTGGCCATGGACCCAGAACATGGCCTCGGCAACTTCGCGCAGGATGGGGATGATCCACTTCTCCTGCAGGCCGCCCGGGGCGGTGGGCTTCATGAGGGTGGCGACGCTGCCGCCGGCGCAGTACTCGGTGATCATCCACATGGACTGGCCGACGGGCAGGGCCTCCATGACGTGGTTGACGTTCTTGGCGCCGCTCTCGCTCAGCAGCTGCAGCGCGCTGATCTCCTTGAGCAGGTCGCTGTAGGTGTCGGCCAGCTTCGGGTTCAGCGTGTCGCTCTCCTCGATGTCGATGATCTTGACGGCCACCAGCTGGCCCGTCTTCTGAGCCGAGGCCTTGTAGACGCGGCCGAAGCTCCCCTTGCCGATGAGCTCGGAGAGGTGGTAGGGGGGGGGTTCCTTTCCGGTCCTGGCGCACTCCTCGACAACGGCCTTTTGCATCTTCTTGGCATCCTCGAGCGCCCGCTGCTTGATGCTGGAGAGCTCCGGCCACTTGAGGTGAAGGGCCGCCATGATGGCAGCCTTTGTGCTGGTCGGCCCGGGCTCGGTCGAGGCTGAGAGGCGGACGAGGAGCGGCAGAGAGGCCAAGGAGAGGCGGGAAGACGATGCGAGGCAGAAATTTGCCGCCCAGGCCGCAGAAGGAAGGCGGACGCAAGTTGGAGGAGCCCAGGGGCGGCGCTGCCACGACCGGGCGTGTCAGGTTGAGGTCGGGCGGCCTGACTTGCGAGGGCCGGGGCTTAGCCGACGAGGCGTAGCGCCGCGGGAGGCCCTAACTGCTTGAAGTACTAAGAAGTAGCCATCACGTCCCTTGGCGCCATCGCCCTTATACTTTTGTGGACTCGAAAGGACGGCCTCAGCAAGCATCGCATCGCATTCGCCGCCGCCGAGGGCTCAGTCAACAGAAGGACGTCGCCTGTCGCGGATCAACTTTGGCACCGGATGCTGCTGGATTTTTTGATGATTTTTCTTTCACCTCGTTTGTGAAGAGAGAACCCAGATGAAGGCGATGGAAATCTTCTCTACCATTCTACTCTATCTCATGCCCTCACCTTCGCCATGTCCAACATGGTGCCGCTCTCGAGGACTCACTCTCCTTCATTCCCCTTGCGTCTCCATCAGCTTGTCGATCATCTGTTTGTGGATGCCCCTCCATCCGTCCTCGCAAGTGCTCCTGACGATGCCGACCATTAGTCGCGAACACTTGATGACGACGTCCTCTACCAGCACCAGCCCTCCGTCCTCGCTCTGCTGGACCTCCCAGACCGATTCAAGTATCGTGTTCATGGGGCCACGTATCCGGACAAAAGTGCCCCTTTCGATGTTGATGAACTCGTACGTGCTCACCACGTCCGAGTCCCAGAGCCCACCAGGCAGAGCATGGATCTTGTCCGTCACCCGGAAGCATTGGGGCGGCCCCATCGCACTGGCCTGGCACTCCTGCGAGATCTCGGGCTCGGGGCTGGGCGTGTCAATGGCCTCGTACTTGACGAGGTGCGGGTCGCATTGGATGCAGAATTCGTGTCCTTGAAGCAGCTCGACCGCCTTCTCCAGCGCAACTCCACGCGGAATAGGCGTCGAGTTCCGCAACGTCGCCGTCGTGTCGAACATGGCTATAGGCCGGCTTCACTTAGCTGGCTGGCTCTCTTCCGCTCGGCGCTCTAGTCTATAACTGCATTCACTCGCCAGTATAGAGCAGGTTGGTGGTGGGAAAGATTGTGCGAAAGACGGGCCGGGCGTTAGGAGAGAGCAAAGACCGTGCCGGCATAAAGAAAGAGGCCAATGCTGAGTAAATCAGGGGATGGAATGGGCAAGTCTGAGAGCCGCCCCTTGTTTATGGGCAGAAGGTAGGATGCGTTGATGAGACGGCTTGCGCCTCGTACGCACTAAGTTTTCTAACTGGCTAATGAACCCTGCTACGGAGGCCCTGAATATGTCACGGCCCATACTCGGACAGTAATAGCCAAGAACATTCGCAAATGCTCTGGTAATGCAGCAGTCTGGATCCTTGGCACTGGCGGATGAAGCTACGAGTCGTAGTCACGAGCCGTACTCGGATCCCTAAACTTGATTGGCCGCTACCCATTAAAAGTCCAGAGGAGGCCATGTGACTTCGCGATCCCTGTGCCTCTTTAGTCCAGTGCTGCACAGAGGTACTTCCTACGTCCCAGGCGCGACAGGCGTGTGTCCCTTCCAGTCATCGCCTCATATATCATCATTCCTCGCGACGACTTCTTTCAGGCCAGCCGTCTGTTCCTTCGTGGACGGCCATTTATGCCTCCCTACTTCGATCTGTTCCTTCGCATCCCCCGCCCGTCTTCCGCGTCCCGAACTCCGGTCTCGCCACCGCTCTCTCGCCACCATGGTCACCTCGACCAAGATCAATCGGTCCAATCCGCCGAGAAAGCCGGCCAACAGCGCGCACGTCTCCAAGAAGCCGGTCAAACCAAACGCGAGCATCCTCAGTTTCTTTCAGAAAACGCAAAAGCAGGAGGAATCTCTTTTCGTCGGGGCCGCCCCGGCTGTGGCAACTTGCGATGACGACATCTACAGCGCCGACGAGTCCGAGTCGCCGGCCAAGAAGAGGCGATTGTCTCGAGGGCCCCTCGATACCGTGGGGTCGGCCGATGCCCAAAAAACCGCCCATGAGAATGCTTCCCGAGACGAAAAGTCGAGGGTCCGCACCAACCTTCCTTTCATAATCGACTCCGATAGCGAAGACGACGATGACGAGGCCGCGCAGAGCCCGGTCGCGAAACCAGAGACCCCTGACACGCCTTCCAAGGCATCAACTGACTCGGCCCGGCACGGTCAACCGCCACAGGAGACAACCAATGGTCGCGAGCTCGAGACGGGGGACAAGATTCCTCCGCCCCAAGTAGAGGATTCAACGTGTGCACGGCTCGAGGGACCCGAGGGGCTCGACGACGTCGATGGTCTGGACATGGAGGATTTCGAAGGCGAGGAAATGCGGGAAAGGAGGTTCATGTGGGAGCAGGCCCGTCTCGAGGCCGAGGAGGAGGGATTCCAGCTCCCCGAGGACCTGGCCGACGAGCCTCCAGACGATGGAAGCATGGCTGAGAGCTGTCCGATATGCAATGGAAGCCTGGCCGGTGTCTCCCCCGACGAGGCGACGCGCCACGTCAACTCGTGTCTCGACGGCAACCCCATCCCGCTGCCGGCGCAAAAGAAGGCTTCTTCGTCGGCGGCGCAGTCTGAGGTCGATTCCACCGAGATTGGCAAGCGATTTGCCCGGGCCGCCATCCCTCGGCCGGCGCAGGCCAGCCCATTCGAAATGGACGGCAGCGACAACAAGCGGCCGTCCAAGTCGGCCTTCTCCAAGCTCATGTCCAACAAGGCCGAGGACTCGGCCTGGGCCACGGCGGCGGCAACGGAGCACGCCTCTCGCGGGCGACCCGCCTACGAGCGGACCTGTCCCTTTTACAAAATCATCCCCGGCTTCAACATCTGCGTCGACGCCTTCCGGTACGGCGCCGTCCAGGGATGCGAGGCCTACTTCCTCAGCCACTTCCACAGCGACCACTACATTGGCCTGACGGCCAACTGGAGGCACGGCCCCATCTACTGCAGCAAAGTGACCGGGAGCCTGGTGAGGAAGCAGCTGCGGACCGCGGCCCAATGGGTCGTCGAGCTCGAGTTCGACAGGCCCTACGACGTTCCGGGAACGGGAGCCAGCGTGACCATGATACCGGCCAACCACTGCCCGGGGAGCTCCCTGTTCCTCTTCCAAAAGCCGTCGGGCGCAGGCCCCGACGCCGGGACGCGGCGAATCCTGCACTGCGGCGATTTCCGAGCCTGCCCCGACCACGTCAGGCACCCTCTGCTCAGGCCCGACGTCGTGGACTCGATCACCGGGAAGCGAAGGAACCAGACAATCCACATGTGCTATCTCGACACGACGTACCTGAACCCGAGATACTCCTTCCCGCCGCAGGACCAAGTCATCAAGGCCTGTGCGGATCTGTGCGCGTCCATGTCGCCGGATCCGCAGTGCAAAGACGACGTGTGGGAACAGTCGGCCAAGGCCAGCGGATCGCAGGCCGTGAGCAAGTACTTCCACAGCGGCAAATCGGAGGATGCCGGGGGCAAGTCGGGCAGCGGCCCGAAGCGCGGCCAGCGTTTGCTCGTCGTCTGCGGGACCTACTCGATCGGCAAGGAGCGGATCTGCATCGCCATCGCCAAAGCACTCAAGACCAAGATCTTCGCGGGCCCGGCCAAGATGCGGATCTGCAAGCAGCTGGACGACGCGGACCTCGCGTCCCTGCTCACCTCGGACCCGGTCGAGGCGCAGGTGCACATGCAGTCGCTGATGGAGATACGGGCCGAGACGCTCAAGGACTACCTCGCCAGCTACAAGCCGCACTTCAGCCGCGTCGTCGGCTTCCGGCCCAGCGGCTGGACCTTCCGGCCCGCCGGCGGCAAGCCGACGGCGGCGAACACGGCCCCGAGCAGCATCCCGACGCAGCAGCTCCTGCACGGCAAGGGGTGGAGGACCCGGTTCGGCTACCGGGACTTTGTGGCGCAGAGGGGCAGCACGAGAGAGGCCATGTGCTTCGGCGTGCCGTACTCGGAGCACAGCAGCTTCCGCGAGCTGGCCATGTTCGTCATGGGCCTGCGGATCGACAAGGTGATCCCGACCGTCAACGTGGGGAGCGAGCAGTCGAGGAAGAGGATGAAGGGCTGGATCGACCGGTGGGTGGCCGAGAGGAAACGAGGCGGCCTCGTCAGGCCTTTGGTCGAGGGCGAAGACGGCGAAGGCGACGGCGACGGCGACGGCGACAGCGGGCCGGAACTGTGGGACGGGAAGACTGCCCAGGGGGGCGGCGCCTGGTGGTAGAGCCGGCCTGGTGCCCAGCCTTGGCCCGGCCGTACGTACGTGCGCGAGTATGAGCATGGGTGTATCCAGACAAGAGGCGGAACCGTCCGCGGCCATCTGTGTTCTTCCATGGGCGTAACGCCGTAGTTTTCCGAGCCAGACAAACAAGCCTATTGATGATGCCCGCAAACGCCCAATCCCACACCTCCCAGCTTCCCGCGCAGACCAGAGCTCAGGCGAGTGCCATACACTCGCGCCCAGCACCACCATCCAGCACCGCTCGTCCGCCCCTCTCCCCCAACCATCACCACCCCTCGTCACCTGCCCTTGGCCCGCTGAGCCGCAGCTTCTGCACAGGAGTCCGTCAGCGCCGTTCCGTCTCCCGCCGGCGCCGAGGCCGTGGCGGGAGGGGGAGGGTAAGGTGCAAGCGTGGGGGCAACCTCGTACCTCTCCGCGTGGCATCCTCGAGCAGCTGGGTGTCGACGGAGGCGGCGGGCAGGTGCACGTACCGCACGACGGAGCCGCGGATGAAGACGTTCTTGACGGAGCTCTGGGGAACGGCCAGCGCCCGCGGGAAAGCAGACGGCGCCCGGTCAGCGAAGCTGGGCTGGCCGAGCGAGCGGCAAAAACAGACGGCGCGAGGAGTCCGAGGGGAAGAGAGGGGGGGGGAGACGCACGAGGTGCGGGTACTTGAGCTCCTCGACGACGGAGATGTCGTCGAGCTTGATGTTGAGGTACTGGTCGACGCTCTTGAGCGTGCCCTTGAGCTGGATGTCGTTCTTGAGCTCGACCGTGACCTCATGGTCGATGAGCGTCTTGAAGAAGCTGCGCCGCGCGTCAGCTCGCGTCGCGCCGGCCCCCTTCCCCCCTTCTCCCGCCCGCACCTGAAGAACAGCATCCTTTCTTTTCTTCCGATCCCCCCGTTTTTCTCTTCTGCTTCCCTTCGTCTGGCTCGCGCGACCGGGCCGGCCGAGCTTTCGGGCCTCCGGGCGACGAAGACGGCCCGCTTCGGGCTTCTCGACGGGCGTGCGGCGCTGGATTTTCTTGCTGCCTTGGCGACGGGGCTGGTGCGCGCTGTGCGGTGGTGGTGCGTGGCCGGCGGAGTGCGAACAGTTGCTCACTCACTTGATGGATGGATTCATGAGGTACGGAGACTTCGTGATAGGTGTCTTGTCACGTGACTCTCATCACCCCGCGACAGCCCCTCGTCTTAGAGGACGCGCGAGAACACAGGATTCACAGCGGTAGACCGAAACCCGAGATCTCGAAGCGCAAATTTCCCGGTTTTCCTTGTTTTGTCCCACATGTGAGGGGATTGCAAACGTTACAAAAAAAAAATCATCTATGCTACATGTACAAAGGCCCTCTTCTTTGCGCTCCGCTCCGCGCTCTCCTCCGCCCAGCTCTCGTCGACGTACTCCTTCACGCTGCGGTCTCGGATCTGCATGCCCGCCACCTTGAGCGCCGCAATGTTGATGCCCATCTCGTCCTTTTGCTTCTTTAGCGCCGCTCTCAGGTTGGTCCGTATGTCGTCCATCATCGCCCGCATCGTCCGGCTGGCCACGAGCTGCTTGTGGTGCGTCTTGATCATGAAGAAGAGGATGCGGCACGTCAGCGGCATGTTCATCGACCGCCGGGCAAACAGGTTCAGGAACGTGAACAGGACCGGCACCGAGGCGAAGGGGAGCACCAGCAGGGCGTCGTGGAGGGCTGCGGCCTTGATCCGCTGCAGCACCGACATGACGTGCTCCTCGGCCGTCACGTTGCCCAGAGCCAGGTAGACCGGGTTCCTCTGCGGCGGCGCCGCGCCGCCGTCCGACAGCTTGGCTTCCTCGTACTCCTTGAGCAGATTCAGGTCGGCCATGCCCATCTCGAGAGCCTCTTGGATCCTCTCGCCCGCCATGAGTGTCTCCGTCGTCTGCTTGCTTGCGGCCGCGACTTCGCCCTCCTCGTCTTCGCCGTCCGGGTCTTTCTCGAGAGACGTCGTCAGGGTGCTCTCGTACAGCTCTTCGAGCTCCTTTTCCCGCTCCTCCTCCAGGAATATCTGCTCGTCCGTCTCCTCCCAGACGCGGATGCTCTTGTCGTGGCCGGCGCTGACCAGGAAATTGCCGCTCCTGCTGACAGCAATGGACCACACCTCCCCGTGGTGGCCGTCCATCCTCTGGATCTGCTCAAACTTGTCTCCGTCCCAGTAGCGGATCGTCTTGTCCTTGCTGCTGCTGAAGAAGTGGTGCCCGTTTCCGTCCGAGTTGTGGGGCACGAACGCCACTTGCAGGATGCTGTCCTGGTGTCCGAAAAGGGCCTTGTGACAATCTCCAAAGTCGAGGCCCCATATCCTGATGTTCTTGTCCGCCGAGCTTGTGACAATGAGCTTGCTGTCGTAGGATATGTCCATGCTCAGCACTGGGAGCTTGTGCCCGTAGAGGTTGAGGTAGAGCTTGAGGGATTCAACGAAGAAGACTTTGACCGTGCTGTCCAACAACGCGACGGCCAGTAACTTGGCATCGGGAGAAAACCTCAGGCTGAGTATGTCGTCGGAGACCTTGAGCGTCCTGGACTGCACCAGTTTCAGCTTGGCCGTCGTCCTCTTCGTGCCGAGGACCTCCTCTTGGACGATCTTGAAGTCCCAGAACTTTGCACTCTTGTCCGCGCTGCCCGAGACGACCGAACGACCGTCCGGGTGGACCTGGAGCGACCAGATGGCTCCCTCGTGCGCCTGTATGCTGTCCAGCAACGACGAAGACGCCACGTCGAAGAGCTGCAGCTCGCCGCTCTTCGTCCCCACCACGACCACTTTGTCGCCCGGCAGAAAGGCGCAGCAGAGCGAGTAGCTGCAGTCAAAGGTTCGTATGCAGGCCTGCGTCTTGACGTTCCATATCTTCATGGAGCCATTCGCCGCCGATGCCAGCATTCTGTCATCTGAGCTGAGGGCCAAGGCCCGAATGTCCGCGCGGTGGCCCGGGAGCTCGACAGCCAGTGCTCGGGTGTATTCTGGCATGCCCTCTGCCTTCTTACGGTCGCCCCTATCCTTGGGCGGTATGCTGTAGTATTCCAGCTGGTTGTTGGTCGTGCCCGCCAGTAAGGTCAGATCCTTTTGGCCGCTGGTGCGGGTCCAGTCCACGGAGCGGACCTTTCCACCCGTCCTCACGATGACGTATCGAACAAATATCTCGCTGACGTCGGCACTCGCCACATCTTCCTGGTTCTCGTCGTCATCCGCCATTGCCTCGTCGATCTGCTTGTTGTCCTTGTCCTTTTGCTTCTCGCGGCGTCGCCTTCGCTTCCGAGCCAAGCTCTTCTTGACCTCGGCTTGTGACTTGATGCGCCAGATCTCGACGGCCTTTTCAGACCCGTGGACGGCAAAGTAGTCTCGCTGGGGATGAAAGACGACCTCGGTGGCGCGTTCTTTGCTGTGCCTGTGGATGGTACCGCGAGCCGATACGTATTGCGTTGTGGGAGAGGCCTCCAGTCCTCGCGTGTTGGCGGCCAGGGCGTCTGCATCCAGCGACCAGACCTTCATCTCTCCATCGTTGCCGGCCGTCACGCAACCGCTCAGGTCGGGAGACATCCCAAGAGCCCAGCACTCGCCGTTTGTCTGGCATATGTGGGTCTCTACGCAATGCCTTGCGGAAAGGTCCCATAGCTTGAGCAGCGAGTCCTTGCCGGTGGTGAGGAGAAAGCCTTCCGACGCACCCTGGCCATCCCGCATCAGCGCATTTGAACCGTCTTCATCCTGAATCCGCAGCTCCGGCTCGACGAATTGCAGTCCAGTGACTTGGTCCTTGTGTCCTCGTAACTTGTACTGGCCAACTTCCGCGACCAGGTCCCAGATGATGATGTCGGTATCTTTGGAGCCGCTGGCGAGCCGGACGCCGGACTTGTCGAACGCGAGTCTCGTCACGGCGGATTTGTGGCCATTGAAGCTGACAATGACGGTGGAAATTTTGCTGTCCCAGAGCCGGATGCTGCCATCGTCGTATCCGACGGCGAACACGTCCTTGTCGGTTTGGCTCTGAGCTATCGTCGTGACTGGAGATGTACAGCGCTCGTCCCTCCACCGACCCAAGAGCTCCCCTTTCTTGATGTCCCAGCACAGAACTTCTTCGTTCGCACCGACGACCGCCTGGCCTGCGCCGGTGCCGGTCCGATCTTTCGATGTCCAGACGATGTTCGAGTTGCTTGTCGCGACGACGCCAAACGCTTTGGCGTGCTCGTACTTCCTGATCATCAATGTCAGACCTCAGACTCAGGATTTCGGAGTTCTTCCAGCGAACTCACAAATACGACTTGACCATTTTTGCCAAGTCGAACCGACGAGCGAACGGTTGCGCGCAGACAATTCAATGCCGCTCGCTGCGGCACTGCGGCGCATATCATTTGGAGGGGACTTTTTTTTTTTTCGGTCATCTCTTATCGATAAGTCGATACTGATTGTGGAGGGGAGCGATCACCGGTCACGTGCTGCTCCTCCTCTCTGGCTCGACATGCCGCATATCTCAGCCCCACCATCGTCGTCAACCAGCTCTGCCGAGGGACGCTGAGAGAAGGTCCAGCGGCGCAACTCTGGAACATCGCCACGATGCTTCTCCTCGACTACCAGAACGTTCTGATTCAATCAGTTCTCACTGAGAGATTCTCCGGGTAAGTGTCGACCTCGTGGCTTGGTCTTGGGTCTCGCTGACGATGATGCAGTGGTCCCACTGCATCCATCGACCAGACCGTCTCCGACTTTGACGGCGTCATATTCCACATCTCGACCCCGGAGTCCAAGACCAAGATTCTCCTCTCCATCCAAATAAAATGCTTCAAGGACCTGGTTCGCTACGGTGCCGAGCAGGTCCTGCAGCGCGAGTACGGCGAATACCTGGCGCCAGTGGAACCAGGCTATGACTTCTCGGTCATGGTCGACCTCGAGCAGCTGCCCGCCGACAAAGGTACGCGGTCTCGCCTCCGGCCCAAACTCAGGCACCCTCCAGGGCTAATCAGGACTTCCAGAGGAGCGAGATGCACTGGCAATGAAATTCGCATTGCTGAAGCGGAATGTCATGGCCGCTCCGTTCGAGCAAGCATACGAGGAACACTACAAGCTGAAGGAAGAGGCATCCAAATTCACTTCCGAGGAGGCTCCGCAGGGCGTGCGTGAGGGCGGCGAAATCAAGACCATCCAGTACCGAGACGAAGAGGCCATCTACGTGAAAGCCAGCCACGACCGAGTGACAGTCCTCTTCAGCACCGTCTTCCGCGAGGAAACGGACCGGGTGTTCGGGAAGGTCTTCATCCAAGAGTTTGTGGACGCGCGGAGGAGAGCAATCCAGAATGCACCGCAGGTGCTTTTCCGAAACGACCCTCCACTCGAGTTGCAGGGCGTTCCCGGGATCCGGGGCACCGGCACTGGCGAGATTGGCTACGTGACGTTCGGTACGAGCTTGCCTCTACACACTCAGACGACGCAGGTACAGTGCTCACAATGGTCGCAGTTTTGTTTCCGAGGCACCTTACACCACAACGAATGCCGATTGTCATCTCTCATATCCAGACGTTCCGAGACTACTTCCACTACCACATCAAGGCATCCAAGGCCTACATCCACTCTCGGATGCGGAAACGCACTGCGGACTTTCTGCAAGGTAGGTGACGGCAAGGCCGACGGACAGTGGTGGCTGTGCTGACTCGTCTGCATTAGTATTACGTCGTGCTCGCCCCGAGAACGAGGAGCGAGAGAAGAAGACTGCCAGCGGCAGATCGTTCAAGGTCCAGGGAAGCTGAGCGTCCTGGGTGTCCCCGTAGCAATGCCAGTCGTCTGCTGACGATTGGCGCGATACATAAATCGCCAGCTGGTTGATCCGGCCACGTAAGTCTACGGCGATTGGTGGGCCGTTGGCGCTGCTGGTACTGGAAGTCTTGGGCATAGGCGCTGTGCCAGGGTTCAAAGCCTCGTCTTCTTGGGGTCTCGGGAGTAGCTGGCTATATCGAGCGGCCATGTCACGTCGACACGCGGCCGATGTCCAAACAGGTTCTGATGTGTCGTGTAGAGAGACAAAGCAGCGGACTAGTTTTGCATGTCAGAGTCCTTAAACTCGCCAGATTCTCCCTTGTGCCTCGGTCAAGATAGGCCGGTCGTGTCATACCGGAGCGAGGTTCTACATATCTTCGGCTGCGGGCAGCTTGTGATAGGTTGGCGGATTGAGGTACAGGGTAGGTGAGCGGTAGGTGGCCACCTGGCGACGACTTGTCACTTTGTTGGAGGCGATTGACTAGCCGAGACGTCACGCGTCAAAACACGGTCCAACAGTGTGCACTCGACTGTCCAGAGCCCTTCGCCGGACGTCAACCCCGGACGCGGGCGACAGGCGCTTCGCCCCGACGGACGACCTTGGGGCCGCTGGCAGCATGGGATGGCCGTTTGGAGCGTCAGGCTCCGGCGCGGGAGCGCGGCATGAGGGCCAAAGACGGCGGTCCGACTCTCCGACCGCTCCCGAGCGAGGCCCCCTCGCGGCGGCCAGGGAGTACGGGCCGATGGCGCTGATGCCGCTGCTCGGGTTCGGCGCCCTGCGTCTGTACACGAGGGTTCTGCGGCGGATCCCCGGCGTCGACCACGTGCGGCCGTCTCTGTTCCGCAAGGGAAGCATCTTCGGCCGGGTCACGAGCGTCGGCGACGGAGACAACTTCCACCTGTTCCACACGCCCGGCGGCAAAGCGGCCGGCTGGGGCTGGCTACGAAAGGTGCCGGAGACGAGAAAGGAGCTCAAGGATCGCACGGTATGAGGCCCCGGACGGCGTGAGGCAGAGGGACGGAGAGAGCGCAGGCTGACGGAATTGCTCGCGCAGATAGCCATCCGCATCGCCGGCGTCGACGCGCCGGAGGGAGCGCACTTTGGCCGTCCGGCCCAGCCGCACGCGACCGAGGCCTTGGCATGGCTGTCCAACTACATCCTGCGCCGGGACGTGCGCGCGTACGTCTACCGACGGGACCAGTACAACCGCGTCATCGCGACCGTCTACGTCCGCCGCTTCCTCTTCCGCAGGGACGTCGGGCTGGAGATGCTGAAGCAGGGGCTGGCGACGACGTACGAGGCCAAGACGGGCGCCGAGTACGGGGGCCGGAGGGAGGCGTACGAGAAGGCCGAGGCGCAGGCCAAGAGGAAGCGGAAGGGCATCTGGGCCGGCAAGGCGAGCGCGTTCGAGAGCCCGAGGGACTACAAGACCAAGTGGGCCGGCCACCAGGACAAGAACGGGTAGCCGAGGCGCTTCGACAATGCTGTCGCCTCTCGACAGCCCCGGCCGACTGCGCGGCAATCGATGCCTTGTCTGGATGGCATGCGCTGCGGAGGATGGCAGAGGGGGGAAGGGGGGTGGACGGCCGGCAGCCGGGCCAAGGGCAGGGGGGCAAGGCCGTGGCCCAGCGACTGCGAGGTGGCGGACGGCTTGAATCTCAGTCAAGCCACGCCGCTGTCTGGGCTCGGCCACGCAGCACAGAGTCACGGCATTCGGTCAGCAATCGAAGGGCGGGCTTCGAAACGGTCTGAGGGGCGGGCTGCTGCGTCAAGGCCAGACGTCTCCGAGACACGGTCTGGGAGGGTCGTGGACGGCGCACGCTTCGGCGGCCGCGGGCGGGCGGCGACGGCCTACGAAATCTGCACAGGGCAGGGCGGGGATGGAGAGGAAGACGATGGCCGTCGAACCGCCCTCTCCTGCTGTGTATCTACGCCCCCGTACGGAGGGCCTCTTTTTCCCTGCCTCTCAGAAGGGGCCAAGCATGTCTTGGGCCGGCATGAGTGAAATTGGCAGAGCATCGAGGCGAGGCGGCGGCCAGAGGCAGGCAGAGAGGCGCAGACAAGGGAAACCCGGCGATGCCTGGGCCATCCATCCGCCCGTCTCCCTACAGCACGCTGGGCTAGAGCAGTGGGCTCGGTCGGTAAGACAGGAAGAAGGGCGGACACAAGCGAGGCCAGGTGAGCCAGGGGGCACGTGTCGGGGCCGGTGGAAGGACGGACGGAGGAGACTTGGTCCGCCTCTCGCTGTGCGCTCTCGTCGTCGCCGTGCCTGGGCAGCGGTGGGACGAGACTATCACGTAGTCGGGAGCGTCTATCGAATGAAGCATGCCGCCCAAGCGCTGATGAAGCTGGGCGGGCGGGCTCGGATGGGTAAGGGTCGGGGCCCAAGGCAGGCATTCATTCATTCGACGTGGCCCAGAAATAAAGAGGCCCGATGCAAGGAGCAGAGAAGGGCCGGCCGCTGGGGAATTCGGGTCTGCGCATGTGAAGCTTAACAGGAAGCCTGCGTGCGGACGACATTGTCGAGCAGCCGGCCGTCGTCGGCGCCAGGACGAAGCAGCACGGCGGGCGACGAAGCGCGACGTCGCGGGCTTCGGCATCACTTGGCACCCCAGCCAATCCACGGATCGGCCGCGCAGACTAAATAGAAGCTGCCAGGCCCAGCCCGTCCGGCCGCTAGCCGGCTAGCCTCGCCCGAAGATGGCCTGCCGGCGCACTACCGGGCACCGGCAGGCGACAGGTAGGCTAAAGGGGAAGAAAAAAAAGGGGGGGGAGAAAAGGGGGGGGAGGAACTCGTGGAGCTGCACGGGGCCCGTTATTGTTCGCCCCATGCCTGACGTAGCAGGGAGTCGTGTTGCGAAGATGTACTGTATATGTATGGTACATACATGACATTGGCAGTGTACTATGTATGCTGTACGTACGCGATACGGGGGAGAGGCTTCGAGCCTCGACAAAACACCAAGATGAACGGCGAAGGCTGGTGGTGGTGGTGGTGGTGGTGGTGGTGGTGGTGATGCAGCAGCAGCAGGCGCATACATGTGCAGTCTATACACATGTACAGTGCAGCATGCGAGGCAACCAGCCTTGCGGGAGATTGCGCGACTGGGCGGCGACGAGTAGGAGGCCAAGGGAACAAAGGAGAGAACTTTTCAGCCTCGAACCCTGCCCGAACCGGACGAGGCCTTTTTGTGCAGAAGCGAAACAGCAGCAGCAGCGGCTGGAGGCGGTGTTGCCGAGGGGACTCGGGCTCGCTCTGGGGCGGCGAGAGAGACGAGGGTAAAAAGATCGATTCTGAGCAGCCATCATCCGATGACCGCCCTCTGCGCCCCCTGTGTGCGCGACGACGACATTCAGAGGGACGTCGTCCCAAGTGGCTCGGTCAGGCGTGAGCCGTCCCAAGCTTGGTGAGGCGTCCAGCAAAGCACACTCGCCGAGATACTGTACTCTCTCTCTCCTGCTTCTCTCGTCGGATCCTGGGCGCATTCTTCGGCTCGAACTCTCTTCTCGCGCGGCATCTGTGTCTGTTTGTTGGTGGGACGATGGGGGGACGAGGTTTGGAGGATGCATGGCCCAGGTAGGTACTGGTACATGTGTGCCCGCGGTCCCATCGTGGCCCGGCTGCTTCTAAATCCAGCACGTGCAGTAGCGGCCGGGGCCCGTCGAGCGGGGCAGGGCGGGCCCCGTGGAGAGCAGTAGCGCTGAAAGGAGTAAGTAGCGGTACTAGTGGCGTCTACGTCTAGAAGAGGTTATCGTGCACATTGGCAGACGCAGAGCGCGCAGCAGAAAAAAAAAAAGCCACGGCGAAGCTGCATCGACGAAGCAGACGGCTGCCTCGTCAGGATTTGTGGCGTGCCTCTGCATAAGTGGCCTCGACTCTCCATCATCCATTGTTGTTGTTGATGGCCGACGGGCGTGCGCTCGGCGAACTCGGCGCATGTACTGTATTTACGGGCCAGCATGTACCTTTACTTCACCCGGCGCCCAACCTCTACTTCACCCGGCGCCCAGCATCCGGTACGAGGCAGCGTACCCAGATACCACCTTCGGTACATGCGTCTTCTCCGCCCCTTTCTTCTCCCCAGGCGCGCAGCAGCAAAGTACCTATCGTGGCAAGTGGCAGCAGTTGGGGGATGCTGAGCGCAAGGCCCAAGCGTGGCTCGGCCGCGAGCCAGGCCCTGCCTAGCCGACGATAGATGGACGGTCGCCTGTGGCCGTGCTTGTCCGTCGCGCGTCACGCCGTTGCCCGCGACGTGGCCGGCCAGAGTTTGCTCGAGATGAGATGCCTCGCTTGCAGAGTTACGCAGCGAGGGCCAGTGCCGACCTTTTTATTTTTCGATTACACCTCTTGGCTGGGCCGGTCCAAGCCACGCCCCCTCCCGTCGCCCAACGCGACGTTCCACCGCAGCCTGTCGTCACTTCTTCTTGTGCCTGCTCTCTTTCCCTCTCCGGCCGCCTTTGTTCCTTTCCTCCTCCCCCCCCCCTTTTCTCCGCCCAAGGTACCTACCACGTAAGGAGGTGGTAGCTGGCCTCTCTTTGCTGCACGGGCAAGTACATACAGCAGGTACTTTGTGCCTGAGAAGGGACGACCGCCTTGCTGGATGCGCCAACGGCCTCTCTGCGTGCACTACAGCAGTACGTACCTACGTCTGTCCGTACTCCATCAGGTACCGGCGCACTGCCCCATGTACGTGTACGGCGGCCTTCGCGTGTCCCGACGCGCACGCGTCAAGTGCCTCTACCTCGCCCCCCCCGCCAGAGAACAAAGAGAACATCGGACAGCCCCAGCTCGCGGGCAGGTGCTCCGCCCCTCCGCCCCGCCGTCCCTGGCTGTTGCCGTGCGGCCGCCCTTGGCCCATACCTTAGCTGGCCAGCGCCGCGCTAATCCGCATCGGGGCTAGAGCCACGTCTCGAGTTGCCTGTCACAACAAGCCCAGCAATTTCCCACATTCTTTTGCACTGCCGACCGGCCAGCCATCCATTCTTTTTGCTGCCACCGAGCGAGCGGCAGAGTCAGTCCAGGAGAGAGGCTCCTCTCAACCTCAACCGCCACGCGCCTCTCCTCTTCTCCATCGCCAGCAGGGCAGCAGCGCACGAGGGGCGAGTCCGCGGCCATCTGCTGGCCATTTTCCTTCTCACTCCCATTTGCCGCCCTGTACGGCCCTTTTTGCCCCTTTCCCTTTACTCCCCATCGTCGTCTTGGCCGATCCGCCTTCGCCATCCGCCACGCCTGACGCTCCTTCATTTCTTCTGTTTCTTTTTCTTTTTTTTTTCCCCTCCCGCGCGCGCGCTTCCTCTCTCTCTGAGCCACCCCCCCTTCTCTCACCCCCTCTCAGGCCTGACCGTCCGTCGTCTATCGTCGCCCCTAACTTCTAAGACACGCCTCGCCATCCTCGTCACGTCGTCGACCCTCCGGCCTGAAATGCCCTTGCCATCGCTCCGCGGCCACCCATTGCATCTCCAGCTGCGTCCCGCCGCCTCTCGAGCCCCGAGGCACCTCGCTCGTCCGTCTTGCTGGGCCTCTTGAGCTCGACCCGGGAGCCATGCGGCTGCCCCTTGGACAGCGTCGCTCGGCGCCGCTGCCAGAGGTCCTGGGCTCCTGCTCGCTGCTGGCCCTGGCAGCCCTGGCGCCGTCCTTGTCCCGAGCCATCAACTTTCCAGCCGTTCCCTCCGCCGACCTCGACCTCTCCAACCTGGGGAGGATAAACGTTGCTGGCGATTTCAATGGCATCTCCCTCGTCGACTACGAGGCGCAGATCGCCAAACTCCGGACCACCAACGGCAGCCACTCCATCCTCGCCCGACTTCCCAACGGCGCGCTTGCCCCCATCGTCGCCACGGACGCTTCGATTCGATCCATGTGCACGCTGCGGCGCAGAAACGGCGACCTCGAGGGCGTCATCATCGGCGGCAACTTCACCAGTCTCGACAGCACCGAATCCACCGCCATTGCCCTCTTCAACCCCAATTCCAACGAGGTCAAGTCGCTCAACGGCCTCGAGGGCGAGGTTCGTGCCGTCTTCTGCGATCAGGACCGCGAAACCGTCTACGTCGGCGGCCGCTTCCGCGGTGCCAACTCCACAAACGCCCTCGCCTGGTCCAGCGACAAGGGCTGGATCAACCTGCCCTTTGCCGGCTTCAATGGCCCCGTCGAGGCAATCACCAAGTCGCCCAACGGCCACATCGTCTTTGGCGGCAACTTCACCGGCCTCGGCAACGCCAGCGCCCCCAGCCGGCCCGACGTGCAGACCATCAACCTGTCGACCGCCAACATCACGGCCACCAACACGGCCTCGACCGATGGCTTCTCCGACCCCAACAGCATCGTCTGCGCCGACGGAGCCGGCGGCGCCGGACACACGTGGCTGCTGCAGGACCAAACGCCGGGCACCTGGGGCGCCAGCTTCGGCTTCGGCTTCGAGCCCACCAAGCTGCGGCTCTGGAACGCGCGCCAGGACGGCCGCGGGACCAAGACGTTCCGCTTCCTCGCCTTCCCCATCAACGGCATCATGAACTTGACCTACGTCGATCCCACCACCGGCCAGAACACCACGTGCACCAGCGAATGCCCCCTGAGCAACGACCCCAAGGCCGAGTATCAGGACTTCCACTTTGTGAACCAGGTCGGCATGAACAGCTTCCAGATCGCCATATCCGACTGGCACGGCCAAGGCGCCGGCCTGGCCGGCATCAGGCTCTTCCAGGACGACATCTTCGCCTACGCCATCCCCGACTTTAACGAGCCGACCTGCGGCGGGACCCAGTTCCCCTCGAGCGCCTCGTCCACCGGCCCGTGGAAGCACTCGCCCTCGGTGCAGAGCAACGCCGACTATCTGATGGCCGAATTTTCAAGCCCCATCAAGTCCAACGCCGCCTCCGTCGTCTTCTTTCCGAGCATCCGCGAGTCGGGCAACTACTCCGTCAACATGTACACGCCGGGCTGCAAGCCGGACCGCACCTGCGACACGCGCGGCCGCGTCAACGTGACGGGCACCTTGGCGCCCGGCGTCAGCGCCGAATTCTCCAACACGCTGTTCCAGACGAACAACTTCGACAAGTACGACCAGATCTACTTCGGCTACGTGGAGAAGACGTCGGACAGCTTCAAGCCTAGCGTGACCTTGACTCCGCTCGCCGGTCAGGACGTCGACAAGCTGACCGTCGTCGCCCAGAGAGTGGGCTTCACCCTCACCAACTCAACCGGCGGGCTCAACGGGCTCTTCGACTTCGATCCGGACAACCCGACCGTCGACGTGTCGAAATTCGAAAAATCGCCCATCAACAAGCTCGGCTCCGGCTTCAGTCGCAACTCGGGCGTCACGACGCTGTCGACGGTGGGCGACGTCGTCTACATCGGTGGCGACTTCAGGTCGGAGAAGCAGGCGGCCAACGTCGTGGCCATCGGCGGGGCCAAGGACGACGACGTGCAGTCCCTCGACGGAGGCCTCGACGGCCGGGTTCTGGCCATGTATGCCCAGGACGCCAAGCTCTACGTCGGCGGCGACTTCACCAACAAAAAGTCGAGCCCGCAAGAGGGACTGGACCACGTGGCCGTCTTCGACACGCGAGCCAACTCGTGGGCTACTCTGGGCAACGGAGTCAACGGACGGGTGCAGCACGTCGTGCCCCTGGTGGTCAACATTTCCCAGGACGCCACCGAGACGGCCGTGACCTTGTCCGGGGCCTTCACCGAGTGCAAGGCGTTCGGCGACAACAAGGCAATCCCCGTCGACGGCTTCGCCGTCTGGGTCCCGTCCAAGGGCAACTGGCTGCAGAACCTCGACGGCTCCCACCCCGCCTACAGCGGCGTCCTGACCGGCGCGGCCCTGGACCTGCCCAACAACGACAAGCTCTTTGCCGGTTCGGTCGCGTCGGCGCAGCTCGGCGCGAACGGCATCGCCACTCTCAGCGACAAGGGCCTCGGCAGTACCGCCAAGCTGCAAGCCTCGCCGCCGCCGTCGCGGAACGGCGGACGCGACGGGCTCGCGGACGAGATGCCGCGCGGCGTGGTCACGGGCACCTTCTACGACAACGGCGACAGCAACGTGACGGTGCTGGCCGGGCACTTCACGGCCCAGACGGACAAGGGGTCGACGGTCAGCAACCTGGCCTTCGTCGACGGGAGCCAGCGCGGCTCGATCAGCGGGCTGGCACCCGGCGTATCGGCGGAATCGACCTTTAACACCCTGGCCGTGCGCGGCAGCGTGCTCTACGCCGGCGGCAAGGTCAGCGGCACGGTGTCGGACAGGCCGATCCGGGGCCTGGTCGCCTACGACATGAAGGCCAAGGCCTACAGCAACCAGCCGGCGCCCGTGGCCGGGAAGAGGGGCACCGTGTCGGCCATCAGCGTGCGGCCGGACACGGCCGAGGTCTACGTGGCCGGGTCCTTCGACAAGGCCGGCGCGCTCGACTGCCCGGGCGTCTGCCTGTACAACGCGGACTCGGACCAGTGGGTCCAGCCGGGAAACGGGCTGGGGGGCGAGGTGTCTTGCCTCATGTGGTCGAGCGACTCGACGCTCATCGCCGGCGGCGACATGCGCGGCAACGGCTCCGACACGCTCTACCTGGCGTCGTTTAACGCGAAGCGGCAGGAGTGGATGAGCTTCCCCGGGGCCGAAGGCATACCGGGCCCGGTCCAGGTGATGACGCCCGGGTCGAGCGACGGCAACCAGGTGTGGGTGGCGGGCACGTCGGCCAAGGACGGGTCGACGTTCGTCATGAAGTTCGACGGCAGCGGGTGGAAGCGTGCGCAGCCGGCGCTGGCGGCCAAGACGGTGCTGCGGAGCCTGCAGGTGTTCAGCCTGACGCGGGGCCACGGCAAGACGGACATCTTGGACGACAAGCAGGCACTGATGCTGACGGGCTCGATCGAGCTGCCCGACGTCGGGGTCGTCTCGGCGGCCATCTACAACGGCACGCACTACCGGCCGTATGCGCTGACGACGCACTCGGGCGGCGGCGGCGGCAGCATCGCCAAGATCTTCACGCAGAAGGACGACTTCTTCTCGTCGAGCGGCGGCGGCATGCCGCTCGTGTTCGTGGTGCTGATCGGGCTGGCGATATCGCTGGGGCTCGTGCTGCTGCTGGTGCTGGCGGGCATGGTGCTGGACCGGCTGCGGAAGAAGCGCGAGGGATACACGCCGGCGCCGACGTCCATGTACGACCGAGGGAGCGGCATCCAGCGGATACCGCCGCGCGAACTGCTCGAATCGCTGGGCAAGAGCCGGCCGGCGGCGCCGCACGTGTGAGCGGGCCGGTCGTCTCGGTCGGGCTTTACCCGTCCCGTTTGCACCTCAGCTTGGCGTTGGATAGGCATGCGTGAAAAGCCTTCCCCCCTCCCCCCACCCGCGCCGGGCATGGATTGCCCAGTTGTCGATAGCGGACCCAGACCGACGATGCACAGCAATGGTCGCCACGGCTTCCCGTGGAGACGCCGATACCCCCCCTTTTTACTCGAGGCTCATGCCTTTCGAGCTCATGTCAGCAGCGATGGCATCCGACGGGAGCGCAGCTCTGGTCTTGTACAGTCCTTCCTACATGTTGTCTTCATTTCACGAGCCACGACTCCTTGTTAATGTTTAACCATCTTGGCCGCAGCTTGCGGCGCTCTCTTTCTGAAGCATGTACTGCATGTTGACTCGTCTCCCTTTCTCTCCCATGTGTTTCTACCTTCGATTCTTGTCCTTCTCTTTGTCGACAGCGCTGTATGTACATAGAAACAAACAAAAGGAGCAGGTCGGGCTCCGTCAGCGAGAGAAGAGGCAGCTCGAGCATGGTCTTGGCCTATTTCGTCGCGGCGGGAGGAGGGCGTGGTGGCAGGGGACAGAGGGGCGGAGGAGAAGAGGGACAGGCAGGGAAGGCAGGTAGTTGGCAGTCGAAGACCATGAGAAGCGAAGCTGGTTGCCAGCGTGTGGTGACGTAGCGAACAGCAGGCGACTCGAGGGCGGCCTGGGGAGAGAGGGAGGCTTCGGCTCGGCGGCGGGAGCGGGGCCCATGTCCGGGGGGTAGGGAGCAGATGACGGCCGGCTGGCGATGGCAGGGCAGCCGGGGTCGGAGCAGCCTGCCGCATGGAAGGGGTGATCGTCCGTCGGCGGGCGCAAGACCTTCCCTCCCCAGGGGCTGACGTGGCGCCGCGTGACGGACGCCGAAGCGCTCCTCGGAACAGGAAGGCCGCGGGGGCGCCTCTCGCGGTCGGGCCGGCGACGGGGCGCGGGAGGCGCCGGCCCCCTGGGCCCCCCTCCCCCCGGGGAGCGGATGGACCCGGGGCTCGTGCCCTGGACGCGCGGCTTGCTGGATCCCGCGTCCCCCCGGGGACACACAACCGTACATAGACGCCCCCGACGCCCACAGGGGGG
>NJEV01000480.1:258-18454 GCA_002591385.1 Cordyceps sp. RAO-2017
TCGAACCGGGGACCTTCTCGGAGCAAGTCCAGGTAGAACTGTTAGCGAGAAATCATGACCAACTAGACCACGAAACCTGTTTGATGAAAGACGGGGATGTACTTCATATTATATAGAACAAGAAAATTTGCTCGTGACCATCAACAGCCTATCCCTCGCTCCCAATCAGAATAAATTTGACTGATGTCGCCGCGCAGCTACACCCAAATGGCATCTCCTCCTTTCTTGCCTGGATAGTTGTTCTATTTTGCCCCCACTACGTAACGCGCGTCAACAGAGAGAAGGGAAGAGACGGCGAGCTGACCATTGTGCCCATCTTCGAAGCTAGAGTCCGAGGTTGGAAGCGACAGAGCTTGAAACCATCCCCGACGCTACGATGAGAGGCCGCGGCCGTGGTCCGCGGAGGGACAGCAGAAACCTAGCTTGATCTCTCCCGGAATCGAGACACCAACTTTGACTCAGAACCTCGAGTCACATTTGGGTCAACGCCCCTCGCAGTCTGCTGGTATCTCGTTCATGAAGTATCGTACAGCAGCGAAACGACTGGTGACGGCTGCATGGTGTCTGTGCAGCAAGAGACACAGCTGTCTGCGCCTGACAAATAATCAGGGAGAGACAACTAAGCATAACCCCCAGATACCCGCATCATATCCAGAGCGCCATGTTCACTTACCGCCTCGCCCAACGAGCGCAGCTATGCGGTCTGAAAACGTAGGCTTCCCTTCGGCGATCCTCGCTTCCCGCTCCTTCTTCTGCGTCTGCAAGATATCCTTGATACTGTCCGCGACGTCGGTCTTCGCCTGCAAATCTGCTCGAAGCGCTGCCTCCTCAATGGGGCGCTCGTCGTCGGGCAACTGGTCTAGTTGTTCCTTCCATTCCTTCTGCACCTCCTCCGTCGGCTTTGCAGCTTTGCTGACTTGTGTCTTCGGCAGGACAATCTCGAAGACTGGTATCGGCGTACCGTCCTTCTTCGCCTGCTCGACAGCTTTTTCATGATTGATCATTCGTTGAAACAGGGAGTCGGCGTGCATTTGAATGTCCTCGTCGACCTGGGGTGACCGGCCGATGATGGAGCCATAGCCCAAGGCCCTGAGAAACCGCTGCAGAGGCAATACATCAGAATAAAACGTATCTTTCGGAGTGAGCCTAAGGGCAAGAGCGTACCGACTGCATTGAATAGCACCTTTCGAACCGTCGTACTTGATGCCTGCACATTTGCAGCCGGTCTTCCCAGGCGCCAGACTTCATGCAATTGACCCATTCCTCTTGCTGCAACGCGCAGTTCTCCAAAGCGGCACGCCCGAGAGCTGCCTTTCGGCCCTTGAAGCCTTCTATCACGTTCGTGAGCTTTTCCTGTTCCGTGGCTGTCTCTGCCTCGACTTGCGACAGAGAGCGGTAATTCTTCCACAAGTAGGCATAGCGGCCGTCTTGGTATAGACTTTCGGAAGGAACGGCAGGCTTTGTGGCCTCGGCCTGTACTATCTTTTGGGCATCGTCGCGCGACGCCGCGGAGGACTGCGTTCGCGTGCTCGGCTCGTATTTGACGGGCGATTCTTTCTCGAGAAACTCTCGGAGCTTGGGGTCGAGCTTGCTAAGCGGATCGCTGGACTTTTCAGAACCGAAGATGGAGGACAGCCAGCCCATTTCAGTCGAAAGGTGAAAGAATGCGACACGCAGAGAATGGGCTAGAGGGGGAACCTCGTCGATGAAAGGCCTTCCGAATGAACATTGCTGAAGCGAGGCTGGAGAAAATGCTGGGCCTGGTCTGCTTTGCGCCTTGTCTACGATGTGCCACACTGGCCAATCAGAAGACGACGATACGACCCCAAGTATCTTTACGTCAGCTTGGTACAACCGCATTGTCTTGGCGCGTCATATCCATCGTCGCATTCGCCATCGCTGTTTCGTGGCCATCCCAAGCGACTGACTACATGGCTTCGCCCTAGGTTGACATGGACTGAAATGTTCGTGCGTTGGGTCCTGCTTCAGATAAAAGAGCTGCGAAGCACTACGAAGTAACACATAGCTTTGCAAAGTGCCATTCTTCGGTTGGCGTTGAACAGAGGAGGCAACTCCATCAAATGCAGTATGCTGAGACTTATCAAAAATTCGATAAACCACAGCGACCCCGATCAACGCTCGGAAGTGGCATAATACGCTACCGACAGTACTGGAATGTCGTCATTTTTTGTTGCATCCATGAATCCCCTGAATTTGTATTCTGGACTGCAACAGAGAACCGTTTGCCCATCAACTTCCGGTGCCCGACCCTCCAGAGAGAATGACCTGCCCCCCTGGTATTTATCACGCCAAAAATGCCAGTAGAGAAGACCGACTTAGAACTTGCTGAATTTCTTGACCGCCTTGCCAGTTCGGGGCAGCACGCGCAGAACGTTGAAACGGACCTATGGCTGGTCAGTCCCATACGCTCTTCAACAATCGTCCTTGGCCGGGTGGCGCTGCAACGTACAGTCTTGCTCAGCGGCCGGCACTGGCCAACAGTAACCTGGTCACCCTCCTCGACACGGAACGCGGGAGAGACGTGTGCGGCGAGATTCTTGTGGCGCTTCTCGTAACGGGAGTACTTGGGGATAAAGTGCAGGTACTCTCTTCGGATGATGAGAGTTCGGTGCATCTTGGTAGAGACGACGGTGCCGGTCAGGATACGGCCGCGGATCGAGACGAGACCGGTGAAGGGGCATTTCTTGTCTGCGCGGTGCAAGTCAGCCAGTCTGCCTCATAACCCCCCGACACTCGCAACCTTCATTTCCGGCGTCGCGCGCCTTTTGAATCCCAACTCTTCATCAAGCCAACTGGGCTTCTTGCTTCCTCTGACAGGCTGGTCTCCACTCCCAAGTTCAAACTCCCAAGTTCAAACTCCCAAGTTCAAGGACTCGTAGCAGCTGTTCGCACGTACCAATGTAGCTGCCCTCAATCGCGGTCTTGGGGGTTCGGAAACCAAGACCAACGTCCTTGTACCATCGTCGCCCGCCCTTGCCAGGCCTGGAGCTCTTGGTCTTGACCTTGGCGTTCTGGAAGATGTGCGGCTGCTTCTGGAAGGCACGCTCCGATTGTACGGTCAGTTCGGTCGCCCTGAACTCGTAGGTTAGTCGCAAGAAGCTCGATCGGTTTGAGTATGGCCATGCGCGAGAACTGACATCTTGAAAGGTCCTGCTCCGAAGAGGTGTCGTGGCGAGGCGGCGTGTCGATGGGCGATGTCGGGTCGAGAAGTTGCTGGGGCGAGAGGAGGGATAGGGCAGTCCGCACACCAATTTTTTCCCGCATCTTAGGGCTTGCAAAATTCGGATTGGCTGCCGGGCCGACCGAGCAGCACTTCACGGTATATGATTGAGCCGTTCCGTCCCCACATGTGCTCGATAGGTACCTTCTACTTCGCATCCGTCGGCGCGATCTCACGTGATCATGCGTTTATCCAAGCGCTGACTTCACTGGAGACGGGATGCGGGGCACGTAGGTAGGTACGTATCCGTCTCTGCGTGCCCAAAATGTCAAAGTAAACAAAACACGGTTGATTCGTCACGGACGTCGCGAGGCAGTCCCCTATCGAGGTCGCCGCATCAAAGGCTTTAGATGCCGTCATACCAATGTTCAGTTCAGCTGATACCATGTCGTCGGCGACACGGCGCAGCCGCAAGTCTATCGGCTCGCAAGCGGAAGCTCGACGCGCCATGGACAAGGAAAATGCGACAATCGACTTGGCCAGCTCCCGAGCTGCTAGTCGCAAGTCCAGAAGCAAGAGCATGGGTCCCGGAGGGCTGGAGGCTCTGAAGCAGTCTGCTGGAAACCGACGCGCGGTACGAGAACCATCTTTGTAACCCATTGCGACCACTTCTAACAGTATTGCAGTCGCTTGCTGCTCCAGTGAAAGTCCCGCGATCGATTCTTAAGCCTACGATATCTTCGCTCCCCGAGATCCCCCCCCTGAAAAGCAAAAACAAGAGAGCAGATGCTGCTGGAGAAGGGGGCTCGACGACTCATGGTACGAGCTCGTCCAGCGAAGACTCGACTGGATCGAAGGTTGCGGTCCGCACCGAGGAGGAACAGCAGGCGGCCGCAAGAGAGAGAGAGGAACGAGAGAGGCGCGATGCTCGTCGCAAGTCGCTTGCCAACCGAAGAGTCTCATTCGCGGCCGAGGCAACGCTGCATACCTTTCACGAGGTCGAATACCTGCAAGACTCTACTACATCGACAGACTCGACACGACGAGCCTCCTCGGTGGCTGCGAAGTCTCCTGGCCGGGGGTCCGCGTCAGAAGGGGACGAAGATACAGCGGAAGCTCAGAAAGACGGAATAGCGAATGTCGGAAGTCAACAGGAGCCTCAACAGCGCCGGCGGCGCAGGAGCTCCGGGGCCACTCCTGCCAGCTTCGACAATGCGGATGACGATACTATTGCGTCGACCATCTACAGCTCGGACTCGGAACCCGCAGACGCCGTTGAAGAGATCGCGGAGGATGAGGTCGAGGGCTCCAGCAGCGACTCGGATGACGGAACCATGATGACAATCGACACGGAAGAAGTGACAGGGACCTCGGTGGCCTCAGATCGATCTAATGCCACGGCTGAAGACTCCACGCTCGACGAAGCTCTACGAATTGCGGCGCGAAGGGCAGGCACACAAAACCTCGAGATGAGCAATGAGGAGGATGAAGACGATGGTGAGGAAGTCATACCATCGTTCGGCTGGGTGAAGAAAGGCAATCAATCCAGCGACACATCTGCAAGTCGTCAGGATTTTGTTGAGCAACCAGTTCGAGGTCAGCAGCAGAACGATCTTGATGACACGGAAATGGACATGGACATGGACATGGACATGGATATGACTCATGCCGTCGGGCGAATCATAACACCGGTCACTGATGAAGAGACCAACCTCGACGACGACATGTCCATGGACGTAACACAGGCCTTTGGAGGTATTCTGATGAACGGTAAAGCACCGGTAGCACCGGCCGACTCGAATAGCCCAGCAGAAGCTGAGCCAGAGGAGGCCACCATGGAACTCACAACTGCGATCGGCGGAATACATCGTGTCCAGGCCGAAGAGCAGGATGAAGTAGAGGATAACAACGAGGACATGTCAATGGAGTTAACTACCATTATGGGCGGCGTGCTCTCCAACTCTCGAAAGAGCCGTGCAGCGGGGAGCATCCAAGAGAGCCACAAGGGGCCGGGCGAAGCTAGTGTGGATGGTACGGAAATGGATGTGACTCTCTGTGTCGGCCGGATTACCTCTGAGGCCGGACCAGGAAGTGAAGCCGAGGGGGACGCAACTACGGGAATGGACATGACTACAGCTTTTGGAGGCATTATTCAGAATGCTGCGACGACCCCGCGGGATATCAACAAACGGATAATGGAGGAAGAGGTGGATAGGCCAGACAGTCCTAGAGAGGCCATCGTTGCAGCCGTATTGCAACATTCACCATCGCGAAAGTCCCCTCGGACCCCGACGACGACCACAACAAGATCGCCCCGGACTCCGAAGACGGCAACAAGAAAATTATCTGAAAGCCCCGGGCCGTCAGCCCTTCGAGCGAAGAGTTCACGGCTGAGCATAGTACCGCGGACACCAGACACACCGAAATCTGCTCCGCGCTCACGTACCCCTTCAGCGGCCAAGGAAACGGCAGCACAGCAACAACCGGCTCCCCCTCGTTCCCCCAGCAAGGTTCAACGGGGTTTACCAAGTCCTAGGGCGCGGCGAACTTCGCCGACAAAGCATGATTCCGATGGCGTGGAGAAGCGCCCTTCGCCGACAAAGGGAGCGCAGCACGGAGCATCATTCTTTCATGATAATCCAGAGACAGGGACCAGAACCCCGACTGTCATCTTGACTCCTCTTAAGCGCCAACTCTCGGGCATGGGCGCAGATCGAGCTGGGTTGGGGTCTCCACAAGTCGCTGCGCTGTGCGATCGCCGCGGTTCCATTAGCGAGGCGACACCCGACTTCGTTCCGGGCAAGCGAGCCGTGGCGTTTGCGGAACCAAAGAAGATGGGAGAAGAGGTTGACAGAGAACGGCAAGACGACGAGGACAAAGAGAATCGATTGAAGGTCCTCGAGCGCGAAACGGATGGTCCACAAGAAGACAGGGATGCCACGCTCAGCCTCCGAGAGATGATCAACAGTCTGAGCCCGAAATGGAAACCTTTGAGAGGCAGGAAGAGTCTCCATGTCGGAAGCGCCAAAGGCTTGCTGGGCAAGCGACCTTCCGAGCTCGATGAGGACGAGGAAGCTGAAGATGACGACGGAGTGAAGAGGCTTAAGGGGCATCAGGGCAGCCCGGTCAAGAATGTTCGACTGCAACAGCCGCCGTCGAAGTCCGAGACTGTTGGGCGACTCACGAGATCAGGGCGAAAGAGCCTCGAGCACGGCAACGGTGTTTCGACGCCCTCGCTTTCGTCTCCCGTCAAGCAAGCAGCCACTACGCCACAGAACCAGGGGCGTTTCAAGGATGTCGGAGGCAGCAAGACTATACACGAAATCAATTTCCAGGACTCGTGCGTCGTCAAGAATGAGGCCGAGCTTGAGAATGATATTGAAGAGGAGAAGATCCACCTTCAAGATTTCTTGAACATGATCTCAATTCGCTTCATGGAACTGACGACGACGAAGCGCCGCCATACGATTGCTCCAGGTAATGGCCAGGACGGCACTGTGGCTGACGGGCAAGACGATCTTTCGCTGGAGCGCTGTGTCGTTGCGGGTGCTTGTACTGTTCCCATGCTTGAGCTGTACCAGCACTCATGCAGGGAGCTCAAAAAGTACATTTCCGAAGGCCGGCGAATGGTGAAAGAGATCGAGAACGAGACATTTGAGGAGAACCCACCGCTCTTCCGCGAGTACATGTCAGCCTCACCGGACGTCAAGGCACTCATGGACAACCAATTCAAAAACGTCAAGACACATGCTCGGCTCTTGAGCAAAGCAATGTGGTACGAGTGGCGAATGAAGTTGCAGGATGGTCTCAAGGAAGGACTCGTGAGCCTGGCTGAGGGGATGGACAGAGACGACAGGGTCCTTCAAGAGCAGCAGGACGCGTTGACATTGGTCTTGCCGGCCGTAGTGGCGCGTTACGAATCCCTGTCGAGGGAGCACAGCAATTTGCAAGAGGCCGCTCGAGAGCTGGCTGATTGCGACCCGGGCGAGCTGACGTCTGCTCGGCAAGAGCTGAGAAACCTGGACGCAGACATCGCTCGGAAGAAGCAACGGATCGCTGAGCTTCGAGGGCGATTTGAGAACTCGTCGACAGAGGTGGAGGAGCTTAGCCAGAGAAAGGCGAAGTGCATGGAAGAAATCGAGTCGTGTGAAAGAGTCCGAGAGCAGTACCGTGGCTGGACAAGCCGAGAGGTCAACGGACTGAAAGGTAGGCTGCCGACCAGGCGTGTTGACGGCGAATGCCTGCTGACGGTTGGTAAAGCTCGGGTCGAGACCATCGAGAAGGAGCACGGATGGGCAGTCACAGGGCTCTCCGGGACGAGCCTTTCGATGAGCTACAGGCGGGAAATTGAACTCGTGTTCGATATCGTCTCCTTCCAGCACGATGGCTCGTCATCTTCCCTGGACCTCTGGTACATCGCCGATAAACGAGAGAAGCAGGCGATTCCGAAGACGACGGAACACGAGTTCTTCCTCCAGTGCATTCGCGACCACGTTCGGACGTTGTCGCAGAGCGGGCGGGGCAGGACAAAAATATCCGAGCTCCTTGGCATAATTCGGGCCGGGTGGGACAAGGCCCGGCTGGTGTCATCTGCAATCAGCCGCATCAACATCGTCTTCCCCACTAGGGTGGAGAAAAAGTCCGATACAAGCATCAGCGTGACGAGCTCGGTGCTGCTGGTGCCCCTGCAAACCAAGGTCGAAGTCACTTTGGTACTACGAGGCTGCAGCGGCCCGTCTGGGGTAGACGTGGGGATATCTGTGGAGGCAAACGTTGTGTATGGGGAGCACTTTAACGTGGCCAAGATTGGCGAGTTCCTGACGACGAGGATTGGCGGGCGGGTTGGCGAGGGGAGCGAGGATTGGAGCGAGGTGATGATGGAGCTGCAGCGGAAGCTGATTGCCACTGGCAGGAAGTGACCGGCTCCCATCGTCTTTTGATTTTTCTCACGACTGACGACGGGCTTTGGGCGAAATGGTTGCGTCGAGTGTTGGCCAACAACGGCCAGAAGGGGGCCATGGGCCTCGACATGTTTACTCTAGGTAGTACGTATAGCGTACATGCAAACGTACTAGGTAGCTAGGTATATGTGTGGACTGAAATCAATCCACGAGATTGAAATTTGTGGCCACGCCGCCACTCTTTTTTGAAATTCCGACTTGTTCTCCGCAGAGTTCTCGTTGTGAGCCTGTTTTTGAAGCGCTGCTCGTGTCAAGTGCGTGTCGTTGCGTCTGTCCTAGTATCTCTCGCCCACGTGCATACTGTCAAAGTGCACGGTATCCGTGCATCATTCAACCTCATATTTAACTCCAATGGACGTGATCGAACGATCATCACCGCGCCCTTTATTGAATCTTCTCCGTTTGCACCTTTTGTTGTCTGTAACAATCCAACAGTTGCCAGTAGACGGTCTGGGCTCAGAGTGATGGCTGCTGTCAGTAGAGCCACAAAGCGAGGGGTGTGGGTCCGGCAACTTCAAAGGCCTTTGGGACGGGGGTTACTGTTCAGCAACTTCGTGGGGGGCACCAGAGCGAGGAAATACGTACTTAAGGCGAGGGTACACCCGTCCTTTCTGAGAGCCAAAAGTCCGGAGGAAACTTGGGTTGAAGGGTGCGAAAGCGGTTGCCGGCCTCGGATCGATCTAGGTTGCAAACTAGGTTGCAAATCGCTCTTATATCCAGTCCAGGTTGCACGAGGAGATACAGCTACAGACCCTTGATTTCTACAACCTCGCCGTGATAGCCCCCGACTCTGGAGGAGTGCCTCTCGGATTACTGGGCCTGTTGCCGGGAGAGAATGGTTTGCAGCCCAGAAAGCGGCAGTGGTCACGGTGCACCTCTACGGCCTCCTCAGCGGTCTGCCTGGCAACTGGAGGCTCTGTTCCGTCGTTTGCACAGCAACGCCACGTGCTGGGAGTGGCAAAACAGTTGGCAACTGCCCACCGAGCAGCGCGTGAATCACTGACGGCCGTCTTGCACCTATTTATTTTTCGCCTCGCACGAAAATTCCTCCCTCTTCTTTCTCTTCTTCTCCCCCAACGCGCATCATCGCCTCATCCGCCTGCAGACCTTTGACCCGCTTTCGTCTCGCGACTTTCTATCCATCCATCCTCCCGTTGACCTTGTTCTTCTTTATTCCGTCAAGATGTCGATGTTGATTTCTCTGATGATGGCGATGATGCCCGTTTACGACCCCGACTCTTCCGGCCTCTGCAAGATTCTTGTCTGCATGCTGTGCGAGGCCCTCGGCGCCCTAGTGTGCCTCCTCGCTGCCCCCCTCCTCTGGATCGGCCGTTCGTTATACGACCAGATCCTCCTTTGGGCCTATTGGTTGGCAAATGGTGCCTCGAGCTTCTCCTCAGTCTTCTGTCTCGGTGCCTACATATTCTTCTGCCTCCACCTCTCTACCGAGTCTCCGTTTCTTGGCTGGTTGTTTTTCTCTGTCGTTTGGGTTGCCTTTGTCGACCCTTTCGATCCAACTGCCGGGAGATGGGACCACGGCGTCGGGCTTTTCCTGACGGAGATGTGGTTGGCTTTGTTCATTCTCGTCCTCTTCGACCCCGATGTCCCGGCTTTGCCGGCCATGGCACGATCGACTCACCAGTTGCTCCTTCGACAATTCAGCCCGGCACTGGACTTTGAGAGTTCGTTGCCTGACTATCTAATCCGGTGCTACATGCCCGCCGACCCCAGCTGCTACGACAAGCAGTACTACGCCGACTTAAAGGGTAGTTCCGAGGCTGGGCCTGTGGTGCCGGTGCATCGCCCGCGCGACTCTTTCCTTCGGGTGGGAGGAGACGAGTTGCGGCGAATTGTCAAGATGGTACGAGATGGACGCAAGAGGGTTCCTGTCAAGAAGCGTCCCTTTGGTCCTGTTCGCATGCCCGGGTCTCGATTCCGCGTCGATGGACCGGATGACAGACTGGAGGGTATCCTCGGGTGGCCCGACCAGACCGCGCTTTTCGGCATGTTCAAGCGGTCTGGGCCTTCTACGGAAGCCGTTGCGACAGTTTCGGAGTCGCCGGCACCCGCTCAAGACGACCAGGATCAACAGACGGGTCTCGACATTTCAAGCCCGCGTTCCGAGGACAGGTACGAGTCCGAGGACGCGGTTCGGGACCCGGTCTATTCGACGACAACGCCCGCCTATGAACCGGACGTCCTACGGGAGGCGGTTAGTGACGGCGAGGCCGACAACGCGACCTATGGACCGGACGCCCTACGGGAGGCGGTTAGTGACGGATCGCGAGAGAGCCCTCTTGCCGCCAAGGACGAGTCGGACAGTGGAGAGTCCGCGGTCCGCGGCGCTGAGGCCCTGCAGCTCGAGGACGTTCGGGAGTCCGAGAGCGAGGGCATTATAGTGGTGGACGAGCCTGCGACTGTGGAGGAACCCAAAGACCTGAGGGAGTCGGCGGGAGAAAGCAGTGAGCCGGACTGTGGCGCGGCCCAAGAGCCCGAGTGCGTCTCGGGACGGTATGGTGAGGGAAGCGCTGGTGCCGCCTCTGCGCCTGAGTCTCCTATTGGGGAGGACGGCAAAGGGGCGTCGCCCATTATCTGTGTGGGGGCGACCGGACAGGAGACGGCCGGTGAGGCGTTGGTCCGGGAGCCCTCTCCGTGCGGCACGGCCGCGCTGGTCTTTGGGAGCTCCATGGAGTGGGAGGAGACCGGCGCAGCACCCGTTGAAGCGCCAGAGATGGGTCCTTTTGGGCTCGTCGAGGCTGGATACGGGGTGCCAATGGAGCTCGATGCGGCCAGCGATCCGGCGGACATTCGCGAGTCCAATGGGGAGGCCTTGCTCGCCATGTCTGACGATTCGGAGAGCTCTTTGGGGCAGGACGATGATGTTGACATGAGCGACGGTCCTGCCGAAGCGGACGAGGCGGTCGACTCTCTTGGTTTGGCGCTCGGAAGCCTGTCTCTCGATGAGGCGCGTGCGGGACCGGAGCACGCAGACACAGTCGACGCCGCAGCGGGCCGTCAGGAGGAGGAGAGGGCAGTCTTGGAAGCGATGATTCGTGAAACCGCTGCCCAACTTTCTAGACTAACCATCGAGGATCCGGCCAGCTCCGAGGACGAGGAGACGACGGACACGGCCCGCCAGGGTTCGGCGTTCCTGATCCCAGTCCCGAGGGAAGCCGGAGGCTCGCTCCCGATCGCCGGCGAAGAGGCCACCTTGGACTTTTTGATGGAGGGGCTTCCGGTTCTCGACTTGGACCTCCCCTTCGTCGGCGATCTACCGGACTTCGACTTCGACCCCGCCTTCGATGCCGCCGAGACGCTGGACGACTTTCTCGAGTCGTTGGCGGCGCCCGCGGTCGAGTCCAGGAGCGAGCCGGGCACGAGCGCTGCGCCCGAGGTTGGAAGCCTGCCGACAGCAGCCCAGGGACGGGCCGAGGCAGCGCGACCGGCTGATGATGGGACACAGAGCGCAGCACCCGAGGCCGGGAGCCCGCCGACAGCAGCCCAGGGACGGGCCGAGGCGGCGCGACCGGCCGATGATGGGTCGGCACAGCCCTCCGAGATGGTTACCGGTGCCGGCCAGGAGGGGCCCGGCGCCGATGATGGGACACAGGAGGACGATGACGCACTTCTACGGGACATGATGGACGCATTCGCGATGCTTCCGTCGTCCCCGGAGCCGTCCGAGACAGAGGCGGAGCCAGTTGACGAGGCCCCCCTGTTCGCTCCGATGCCATCGTTCCTCCCGTCCGCCGGTGTGTCCCAGCACCAGGAGACGCCGACACACGAAGACGCCGGCGGGGACAAGGACCGTTCCCCCGGCACCCGAGGCGCCAGCTTGAGCACCGTCTTCTCCCGCCCCGAGACGAGGATCGGGGGCCAGGTCGAGCAAGAGGTGGCCAAGGAGGACGACGCCGAGACGATTGCGGCGCGTCCTAAGCTGGTGCCCCGGGGTCGACGTGTGCGACAACCGGCGAGCGAGCCGAAGCAGGCCGAAGCCCAGACCGAGGCGGCGGCTGCGGCGTCGGGGACCGAGACGACGGTAGGGTCCTCCGGGCCCGACCTGATCGCGTCCACGCCGCGGCCCGCGCCGCCGGGCGACGGCACTGCCGACAGGGCCCTCGCGCCGTCTCCCCGGGTCGACCGTGTTCACCCACCCCTCCCGGATAGGATGGAAGCCGAGCCGACGACCGCGCCGCCAACTTCTGGGCCGACCGATGACGACAACGTTGCCCCCATCAGCATGGGAGGCCTGCTCATCCCGGGTGGCAACGTCCGGAGCCCAGCCGCAGCCTCGACCAGGCCCCCCTCCGAGCCCGCCACCCCCCGTCCGGACGATCCGTCGCCCGATCCGAGGACGGCGCAGGAGAAGGAGGAGGAGAAGCGACAGAAGCTTCTGAGGCAGGCGAAGGCACTGCGCAACCGGAAGGCTCAGGTCTTCCACAATCCGAAGAAGAACACGGCCCCTTCGACGGCCTACGGCACTCGCGCCGCCGGGTCTGCGGACAGAGAACGACAATTCCGATCTTCCCAGACCCTGCAGGACTTGAACGCCCAGGACCGGATGGCGTCCGAGCAGGGCTCCGACACGACCGACCACAGCCCTCGACAGCTGACGGTCGTCCCTGGCTCGGCCCTCCGGGGTAGGTTACCGTCGGAGGGTGCGGAATAGGGGAGAGAGATCAGGGGAGGAAGAGGAGGAACAGCGGTGGAGGATGAGGAGGAGGAGGAGGAGGAGCCAGAGGCGGACGAGAGGCCCTTGCGGACGCGCACCAGATCCGAGGACATGGACGCCCCTCGCGATGCCGCCCAGGACAATGCCCGCGCCTCGGCCAGCGGAGAAGCCGCAGAGTCCGTGTCGGAGTACCAGTGTTCGGATCAGATTGTGTCATGACGACGAGTACGACCTCATTCGCCGCCGCCTGTCGGAGTCATCTCGAGCTTGGAGCCGTCTTTCTGCGCTCCGTTTCGACCATGGCAGAGCACGCACGACTCGTCCTTTGTTTGCGATTCTTCAGCACCATGACCAGACCACGACCGACTTGGATATCAAGACTCCTCACCTGAGACACACGATGGACCAGGCACAGCTCTGCACAGCGATCCCGGACGAGATGACCCCCGTGCGCAACAGGAACGCGCCCTTTGTCATGACCTCGCCTTTCGCCGGGTCACATACCACGAATCTCGACCTCGTCCGGGATCCCCCTTCAGATCGGTTTACGACGAGCAGCTTCCGCCGGAACGAACGAACGAAGCGCACTCGAGCACGCACACGCACAAGCGCGCCTCAGACTGCGGCCGTTGCCCATTCGCATCTTCTGAGTTCCCTACTCATCGCGATGGCGACACGCGGGCGTTGCAGCGCGAGACTCCGAGAGCCAACCCCTACAACCAACGGAGCCCGGAGCATCCAGCTCATCTTTCGTTCCCGACGACGCAGCGACACAGACTTCCGCCTAGATTCACGCCACATACATCAAGATCGCAGCGGAACGTCGGCTCGTCGTGACCGATCTCGAAGCTCACATCGCGCCTGGAGGCGCCGACGAAACTTGACCGAATCAGCCCGGGGGAGAGAACTGGCTTTAATCTCGCACAACATCGTGCTCAAATTTCTGGCACATGAACGGCCGTGCCCATCTTTCTGGCACATCAAACGCCGTGCCAAACTTCTCTGCAGTCTCTCCCCTGGGCTTTCAAAAATCACCAACGCCGCGCAACCCTAGCGGCAGCTTCCGAAGCCCACACAACGCCGCCATCTCCCGGCGGCGGGCTTCCGGTTCTCTCTCGAACCGAACCCGTCCCCGACCCGCTGACCAGACGCAGAGCACCGCTGACTCCTGACGAAGCTGTCTTCTCTCGCGCTTTCACGCGCTCAGCTTCGTCCGCCGTGCCGGCAGAAGGATGACTTGGCAATCTCTCTTACTCTCTCAAGTCCAACATCCTTCAGCCGGCTGGGTGCCCAACCCTTTCCGAGACGCCTTCTCTTCAACTGGCGCCTTTCGAGATCTCGTACCAAAGCAAGTACCCTTCGTTTATGTGCTCTTTCTTCAACCACAGCACACGCTTGCGATCTCCTGTCTTCCGAAGCGGCTGGGCGACTCTTCTTCTATTGCTTTCCAGCAACAGCCGCTTCGGTCGACACCTGGGCACCCGGCACTGGAGTCTTTTTCACACTCGCGGTGATCCGTCACTTTCCTTCACCGGAACATCCATCGTTCGGACTCGTCGGATTTCCATCACCAGATCATCCATCGTTCGAACTCGTCGGAACTACACAAACCATCCTTCGACCTCAGCGGGTCGGGACCGTCCTCATCGGCATGCTTTTGGCAGCAGGCACACACACGCAGTTGGCATCATTTCATCCATCCATCGCCCCATACGACCATCCACACACTTGGTTTCATACCCATTTCGGTCGGGGCTCCGTCTCTCCAGACGACTCTTTCTCATAAACCAAAGCGGGGATGCCACTGCACTTGAACATGCACGCGCCTTTTGCCTCTACCAACAGGCCTGCCAACATAAGCATAGCCGCGGGGACACTTTAAGGAAGCAATTCAGATTCGGTCTTTATTAGGCACCTCCAGGCACACACAACCTTGAATGCCTGCCCATACTAACAATAGGTCAAGTTGGTTGATATTCACGGTCCAACCCCGATGTCACTCTTATCCAGACATCGATCGACGAGGAGCACACATAACTCGATCCCGAACGCGCACTTCATTCAGCGACCTTCTCGTCTTCTTCGCGCACGGATCTGCTCCAGACGGACCCTCTTTTCGGTTCCGTCACGTCGTCTCGTCCACATCGCTCGTCGTGCAACTCCAACTCCCCAGTGGTCGGACTGTGGGACGCGGAACGTTGATCTTCTCTTCTCCTGTGTCGACGCGTCTCTCGATAACGCCAGGCACCATCACGACTTCGAGCTGCTCTTCTTCTCAGCGAGCTTTTCTCCTCAACCGGCTCAACTGTCTTCTCAGAGCCTCGGACCACGGGCACTTGACCTTCTTGAAAGCCCACGAATATCCAACATCAACCAACACCAACTAAATGGCCTGGGCGGGCATTCAAACCACTCAAAATCAAACACACACACCTACAACTACACCTACACACACACTAACAAACACATCTCAAACAACCACCATTCCCCCCCGCCGCAAGGGACTGACTGCCAGACACAAGCTTCATGTTGCAAGCCGAGCACAACGCAAGCAACTCATTCAAAGGCGTGGCGTTCAGTTTCGTACTCAGACGCCCACAGCCATGCTGCAAGTCAAGAGAGCCAAACGACTCATTCGAAGGGCGCAACATGAAGCTTGTGAGCCAGACACCGACGACCATGTCGCGAACCAAGCGGACCAAACAACTCATCCAAAGGCGCAACATGGAACTCGGAACCCGAATGTCTTCTCGACAACCAAAATTGATGTCATCAAAAGAACCCAAACGACATCATGGCTACTCATGCCATCACGGCATTCATCCAAGCAGTCAGAAAGGGACATAGGGACAACAAATCACTCACCTCTTCACATCGCACGAAGAGGTGTCCCTCCCTGTCCCTTGTCCCTTGCGGCAGCCTGTCGCGACCAAACCATTGTCGCAACGGGCAAGGGGGGAAGTCGTCACCAGCGGCTTTCAGCCATCAATACAACAAGATGGGTGAAGGTCGGTAGTGACGACAAACCAGCTTGCTGCTGGTCGCCGCGCGACAAACGATTGACGAACGAGCAAAGAGGGCAAGCGGCCAATCTGCAAAACAATGGTTCAGAAATCCGAGAACTTCTCTACATACACGCACCACAAGTAGAGCGGCCAGGCCTCGCAAGCGAACACTAACAATTCGCACTCGAATCCAAACACAAAGGCCAAGCCCAGCGCGAAGAAGCCCATCAAAACGGGCACGGCGACCATCCAAGCAGCAAGCTGGACAACGGCCGGACAAGTTGGGCCCACAAAAGGAGGCCGAGCACAACTTGTCCGGCAAGGCCTCGAAAAAAGACAGAGGCCGGCGACCTCGAGTCTGTACCGCCAAAGCCTCATCGACCAAAACGAGCCCCCGAATCAAGATCGCGATACCTTGATCCTCAAAACAAGGCACCAACAAGGGCCGAACCAAACAATAGAGGCCGGTCAGAAAACACTGACAAATAGCAACGACACAAGGGGGCGAGGCGGCGGTTGACACTTACAGCCCACGACAAGGCCTTGCCGGAGGCATAAACTGCCCGGCCGTGTCGAACGGTACAGAACTCGAGGCGTCTAACAAGATCATAACAACAGTAGATAGGAAACAAAAGAAAGCACCGAAACGGACGATCGAGGCCAAAGCAGACGCGCACCATCCACAAAGGGGTGATCTCAAACCACACACCACCCCGAGCGCGTCTGCACAGTCAACAAGGCCGGGCCCGACCGACACATCCGAACGAACGGCAGAACGACCGAAAACAAGCATGATATGGGCGGTCGGAGCCAAGCAGACACGCACGATCCAGCCAGGCAGAGGCACAAACTGCCCGCCTACGCGTGTCTGCATGCCTCGTCGACGCAAGCAGGCTTCGAAGAAGCCAGACGAGGCGCGATCGAGCCGTTTCGCGTGAGCAACAAGAACCATCCCACCGAAGAGGGAACGAACCGTCACCGAGCGAACCGTCGAAGCAAGCGATCGAAACCGGACAGACACGCACAATCCACCAGAGGGAGCATAACCTGCCTGCCTCTGCGTGTCTGCAAACCTCGAATCCGAGCCGAAGAAGCCGAACGAGACCGGATCGACCCGCTTCGAGGGGACATACTCCAAACCACACACCCCTTCAACGAGGGAAGAGGTAATCATCGAACAAAGGGGCGGGCGGAACCGAGCAGACATGCCGAGTCGACTCTGCATCCCAGAAAAACCACAGGGCCCGGCCGTCCCCGTTCGAGAAACCTATGAAAACAGAGAGATGAAACGGTCGCTGAACAACGAGCTTAGAAAGGGGCGGCCGGGCCCAGCGGACATGCGGAGCCGCCGACGAGGACCAAGGCATAAACTGCCCGGGCATGTCCGCGAACCCAAGATCCACACAACAACTCACCTGACGGCCCGGATCGACCCCTTTCAAGTGAGTGACGGAAGGGAAGAGCTCTCGAAGGGGCGATCGAGCCGAGCAGACACACGGCGTCAAGGTCGGAAGACATGAATTACCTGACCAGGCATGTCTCCATTCTCCACTTCAAAGCAACCTACTACCATGGCTCGATCGACCCCTTCAGAGTGGCGACAACCAAAGAGGGATTTAGAGTGGGAAACTGGAGAAGAGTGCGGGAGAAGGACAGATGGACGAGACGGAGGCGAACACAACCGCCATGACCATAACCGGATTCAACGATCCTGCCGGGACACCAACCAGGTCGCCAGTCATGGCGGCGCCGACTTGCGGTCTGCATCTCCAGGCCTCGGTGGCATCCTCAACCGGCCCGGGGCACATGATCAGCTGAACGACCATCCACGAGGCCGAGGCGCACGATCCTCTTTGGCCCGGCCTCACGGCCCAACGGGCTGTCACCGAGGCCGCCACCGCATCTCGGCTTCCTCTGAGCCAACACATGCCGCGGGGGGACAGGAGAAACAACACAAGGAGACCTCCTTCCAGCCTCCCGGCTCGGAGGACTTCCGGCCTTCGGGCCGAGCCGGTCGACGCTGCAGTCCTTAAGGGGCTTCAACCACACTGCGAGCCTCAGCGGCAGCAGTCGACCGGCTCTCCTCCGCCGACGACATCCGGCGGAGGAGAGCCCACCGGCCCTGCTCTGGAACAACGATGCAGGGGCGGTGGGTTGGGGAAGACACCTCGTCTCCCCGTGCCACTCTCATGGCCATGCCCTGGAATACGGGCGCGGCGGACGGGACGCGAAGGCACTCTCGATGCCCAATGAGGCACAGAACAAAAGATGGACTTGAACCTGTGGACGACTATCAACGGCAACTTTCACACGCCAACATTTTCGCAATCAACACAAAGCACACACACACACACAAACATCGGTCCCAAAACGACAA